>PVKE010000254.1:0-171324 GCA_004027555.1 Craseonycteris thonglongyai | reverse complement strand
CCCGAGGACCGAGGATCGAATCCCGGCTCCGGCCCAGGCAGGACCCACATGCTGAACTGGGGAGTTCCCACAGTTCGGTTCTCTAGCTGTCTCTGTCTCTGTCTCTCTCTCTATCTGTCAAAAGTAAAATAAAAATAAATATGCACTGAAGATAAAATAATTACTCTCTATAAATATAAAAAGATATAAAAAAAACAAAAAACAAAAAAAAAACAAAAAAAAACATAGCTTGCTACGCTAACAATATAATTTTTCTATCAAACCATCAATATTAATTTCTAACCTGTGATTCCAGTAATAGCTTCCCCACAATTTTAAACAATACTTAAGAGTTACTGCATTAAAAAAAATGCTTTCTAATGAAAAAGCCTAGCAATGTATGCTCAAAGTATCAATAACCCTGGTAGTCTAAGTTTATTGTGATGGAAAATGTTAGGTATTACCTACAAAAGGGAAGTTGATTTTTAAAACATGACAACAGTAAATTTCAGAATTTATTAAAGCATCTTATCACAAATATGGAAACACATACAAATCAGAAACATGAAACCGTCATCTTCCACAGTGAAGTTAAAATGTGATATATTTTTCCTGTTCTCACAGCTGAAAACTTCAGGTCTTATACCCAACTCACTGACCCTGAATATTTAACTCACCCTTCTTGAATGTCTCCAGGGCAGCAATAACCAAAATGCAAACTATTATATAATAAAGAAAGTGCAAAGTTATAAAAAGAAAATGTGTAGAGAATACCCCGTTTTCCCACCCCCCAACCCAATTAAAGGCAAACAATGGCACTTTGCTCTTGCTTAACCTAGATTGTCTTCAAAACTACTAAAATATAACAGACAAGAAGAAAAAAAAAGAAAAAAAAATAACTTTCAATACATGTTCAAAAAGCTTGTGTTTGAAAATAAATGCTTAAACAAAGAAAAATGTCGTTTATATCAAACAAGTTTGAAGAGCTCTGTATTGCAGCATTCTGTAAAATAAACAAGACAAAAAGCTGGTATAGGGTTTATTAACAAAGGCAGAACTTCTTCAAGCCGGTATGTAAGGAGGCGGTGGTTCTTTTTCAGGCATCTTCACTGCCATTTCATAGGTTGGCAAAACATACTGAAAGAGAAAAAAAAATTGTATCAGACTTTATTCTCCTTTAAAATGCTATCTGGAATAATTTAGCCTTCAGATTTTGCGTCGTGTATGGAGATATACGAACCCACAGAGAAGAGCTAAAGAGACTGTTAGCTGAGTAGTTCCTAAGAAGAGCAACGACAGTAACCTAGAACTTTACATGCAGCTGAGGTGTCTGATCCAGGACTGCCAGAGAGGCAGAGGGAGGGCAGGCATGACTTTGCTTCTGAGCTGACCCTGAGCTACCAGGACACCCTGAGGAAGTAGGTGCCACAGCCACTCCCACCCTTCCAATGTGACAGATGAAGTACCAGTGTCAACTACATCTCAGGGGTTGCAGGTCTAGGTTAAGGGCCCCTCGAGCCACGCTGTAGGAAGCCTCCCATGAATGCTGCATCCTGAATTTCTGTATGGAATCAAAGGATCGGGTACTTTGATCATTTCTTCTCGGGTAAAGGGCACACTGTGTAGGAGAGCTGCATTCTAACCTAAGAAAGTAACTCCAAGTGGGACGGGCTGGACCCATGAGCCACATATATTCTACATGTGGAAAACCTGGGAAAACAGTACAGTAGCAACTAGAGGGTCCTGAGAGGTAAGCCTCCCAAAGACTCATGGGACCCACTGCATCCATCTCTCCCACAGAAAATCAGCTTCCCCTTTGGATCACATGGATTTTTTTTTTATTTTTTTTTTAAGTTAAGATCCAGGTTCTTGGGAATAATCAATAATTGATAGTGGAGTTTTAATGTTAGAAGGTTATTCACCTGTGGAGGTGCTTCAAAGGCAGGGTACACAGCAATCTCTGGAGTGTTTCTGTTGTTGATGTATTTATAGCAGTTCCAAACACAGTTGATTAGATAAGCCTAAAACAGTACCAACAAAATTTATATATGCCAGAACTCAACAGTCTACCTGTTCTAAAATTAAAGTGACTTACAATGCTCCCCCTCCCCCGCCCTTTTTCTCTATGGAGAAAGGAACTGACATCCACCTGGACCCCACACAAGCCAGGTCCTTTCCCTACTTGCTCTCATTTAAATGTCACAAGTTTTATTACCATCCTACGGAGAAACCAGAGTTGAGGTTTCAATTCAGGCCTGATAACCACTGTGCTACAGAAGAAATTCTGTTTTCGAACCTAAGGAATGCTGACAGATTCTCAATCCAAATCATGAACCACTTCTAAACACATGACAAGCCTTACACTTGGGGGTTGGATCCTGGCATTTCTAACCACTCTGGACACAAGGAGGAGGCTATTCCCTAGAAGCTCTCTACTACTGTGTCAGAATCAACACTGTCACTTACCGTGAACTCTAGGGAGACAGGTAACAAGGTTTAGACGGACAGTGTCACAGCCTAACTGGCCCCCAAAATATTTAATCAGCAACTCACCTTAAAGATGATGAATAAGACAAAAAACACAAGAACAATGAACAGGAGACAGCTGGAGTCCAATGCCAGGAGGTCATCTTTATAGGGAAAATCGGGCTACAAAGAAAGAGATGAAGAGGCAAAGCAGAGAGGATTTTTAGGGCGGTGAAAAGTATTCCATAGGATCCTACAATGGTAGGTCCATATCATTATACACATGTCCAAATCTATAGAACACACAATATGGGCAGGGGAGGGGAGGGAAAAGAAAAAACTATCCACATACCAACCCCAAACTGGAGGCTAAGTGCCCCCTTGGGACAAAACTGTTTGGGACCAGCTCATGAGGCAACACGAGGGAATGCTACAGATTTCTTATTCAAGCTTCCAGTTTTTCGGCATAGATGACATGATCAGATAGAACTATGCTGAGGCAGCTGTGACCAGTCTAATAGCTACTTTCCATGCTACTTCCCCTCCCACTTCCTCTCTGTGTCTGCATCAGGGTCATCTTTTAGTCCCCTGACTCTACTGTGTTTCTTCCCGCCTCAAAGTGTCTCTTTTATCTGGAACATTTCCTTCTGTGCAATGCCTATCTTAATTCCTACGTGGAATGAACTCTCACTTCCCAGCACAGATCTGATATCCTGTGTGATGTCCACTCACACAGACATAGCAGCCTCCACTTCTTCATAGATTTTACCACAATCTTGATTTAATAACTGTCAACTTTCTGATTCCTTCACTAGGAAAGTAAAGTTCTGATGCATCCCTAGGATCTTAGAAGAGTGCCTTGCATATACGAAGCAATCAACAAATGTTTTTTGAATGAGCAATAAATGTGGTGGTAAGCAAAATGATTAAGCAGAAAATCTGAAAGTGGGGAGAAAATTCCTAGACGATGGTATTTTTTTATGTTTATCATTTTTTATTAATTGTTAAATTTATTGGGGTGACATTGGTTGGTAAAAATTATAGGTTCCGGGTGTACAATTCTACATTACATCGTCTATCTGTTGCATTATGTGCTCACCACCCAGAGTCAGTTCTCTTTACATCACCATATATTTGATGCTTCCTCCCTCCTCCCCCACCCCCTCACGCCTTAACGACACTAAACTATAGACTGTGTCCATGAGTTTTTGTTTCTTTGTTACTTTCAGTTTTATATTCCACCTATAAGTGAAGTCATACAATTCTTGATTTTTTTAGCCTGACTTATCTTGCTTAATATGATCATCTCAAGGTCCATCCATGAAGAAGATGGTATTTTTGAAATGGACTTTCATGTATCTGGACCCCAACCCTCCTTCCAGACAGACCTTACTTCAACCCAGAGTGTTCCCTGCTCCTCCATCACACAGCATTTAATCTGAGTTCCTCAGTGACTGCTGTCCTGTGACATTCCCAGTTCATTATCACGATAACACATCTTTATATCTTGACTCCCCCCAAATACATGGTTTGCTTGACGAGGGAAGTTATCTTTATATTTATGCCATTCACCAATATATCACCTAGAACTAAGTGAAGGATACAACAGGCACTCAAATATATGCTGATTCCTACAAAAACCAAAAAGCTAATCCTTAAATGAGTGCCTAATAAAGTCAAATTATTATACTTTTAGTATACTAAAAAAAAGTTGAACTAATTTTTTTTTTAATTTTTCTTTAAATTTCCTAATATTCATCTTTAGGGACTTTTAACATTGGATTATTCAAATGGTATGGTAAGACGATATTCTATCTTCATCTTACTAGTTTCAACTTGGTAGTTAAGAATAATGATATTATTTAGGACACTTTAGGGTAAGCTAAATAAAAATAGTACCTAAAGCTGACTCAAAATTAAAATTAAACATTTTACTTAAAATGAAAAAAAAGATTAGTTTAATTAGCATATACACTTACTAATTGATCCAGATATTCTTTGATTCTTGGCAAATAAGTGAGAGAACTGATAGCAACCAGGCAACTGAGAACGAAGTCAAAAAGCCGGTAACAGAAGAATGGAATAAGCCAACCCACTTGATACTGAAGAATAAAAACAACCACATCATCACATCACATATATGAAATTACTAAGTACTGCTTAGTAAAGATCAAGCTCCAAAAGTTGAAAACATAGGATACTTACAGAAATTGCTCCATATACCAGCATTGAACTGATTATAAACATAAGAACAGAGACAGCAAAAAGAACACAGGCATTATCTAAGAAAACAAAAACAAAAATCTAGTTAAGCTATTGAGATAAAAAGAACAAAACTCTTCACGACAAAGTAATATTTTAAAGCTAGCTTAAAAACACGTATCTGCAAGATTATGAAAAACATCTACAGCCAAGAGAATAAAAACAAACAAAAAAATCTGCCTCAGCATTAAGTAATGAAGCTTAAGAAATTCACACCTTTGTTTTCTTGTTTGTTAAACTGCTACAACTCACTGACACTTATTTAGGATGGCCCATGAAAACCAGGTACTCTGCTAAGAAGACAGATCTCTGCCCAGAGTCACAGAGTCTGAAGATGTACAATTAGATAATTATAATCTGATGAGGCAAGTGCTACAACAGAAGCAGAAACAATCAGCTTTGTCTGGAGAATCAGGAAGGAAAAAAAAAGAACACAAGTTGGGTCTTGTGAGATGAGCAGCGGTCACCTAGAAGGCTAGTTACTTGCTTAATAGACACATGTATTAAATACAGAATGCTATATAGCTGCCCTCTCTTGCCCTAGATAAAATACATAATGTGAAATCTAAGGTTCTCCATTAATCCCCTCTCCCCGACCCCAACACCCAAATTCAATGCTCCACATCCCTTCACCCTGACCTCTCTGCTATACACAGGTCTATTTTCTTGTTTATTCCACAACTCATTCTCAGAGATTGTTGCTCCCTTTCTCTACATTAATCTGTGTTCACTAATTTTCTCAGAAAGCACCCAAGTAATCTCAAATAATAATTCTAAACCACACTTGACTTGTTGAGTTTCTTGGCACAAATATAAAGTTGATCCCAAGACTTTGGGTCAACATTAAGAACCTGACGGGCACTAATGATGATGATTAGAACTGCTGAATAGTCGCACCTATGATAAATGGTATGTATCATCTTGTCACTTGGCAATACAAACATTATCAATATTTGGCACTAAGTAAGTAAGAACAGCCCTTTTTAAATTTCACTAGAGGGTACAGGATGGCTAAATGCTAAGGATTTAAAGGACTTCCCTCCTGCAGCATGCAAAGTGGCACTTAGAGGGAAGAATTCAGTAAAACTATGAACTCAAATAGGATAGGTACTATCAAACTTGGAAGAAAACTTTATTAATTCAAACAATCAGCTTTTAAGAATCTTTTATGGAAGAACACATCCTTATTTTTACTTCTTAAAATATTGAAATGATAAAGCGAAGTTCAACAGCTCCCAACAAAGCAACAAATGGCAAAATGGGAAGAAATCGGGTAACAGGTGGGAAATACACAGAATACCGTAAACAACAGATACTCCAGTATTTGTGAATCAATAAAGCAAACAAAATATGGAGGCTAGATGCCCCGATATGTACCTCAGATTTTGATCCACCAACACATTTAGAAACCTCTTTTATGGGCCCCCCAAGTATTTACCACTCCCAAGGTGAGTATAAGTAACAGCCAATTCATATTTAAAAAACAGCTTGCATATGTTGCTGAAGTATTTCATATATACTGACTGTCATATCCTGCCTACTTGATTAGTTTTGGTCATCAGGCCAAAGATCAGAAATTAACTTGCCACTGTAACACAGGGTCTGTGGGAAGTCAAAATGAAACTTCCCAAAAAACACAAACTATGACCAAGAACTAAGTATTTTTATATTCTTTCAATAAGTAGAGCTTTCGTAGAGTCATGCTCAACAAAAACTGATAATGAATCCATCTGATCTCTCGACACTCATGCAACATGCAACAAACTTCTGACTTCATCCCTACAGCTCTAGCCACGGCTTGGAGTTAAACATTTCTCTGTACCGTCTCTCTGTACCTCAATTAAGAGAAACATACATGGAAAAAAAAAATACCAACGTAAGTAGGTTCATTTACATTTTATAGCCTAAAGTAACATTTTATAAATATCAAAACAGTCATCAGAAGCAAAAGTTTTATTTTCATTTTTTAAATAAAAACAGATTAGTCGGGAAATCCGGGATGGCTCAGTGGGTTAAGCGCTCACTTTGCAGCGCCAGGGACCCAGGATCGAACCCCAGCCCCAGTCCCGGCCCCAGCCCGTGCAGACCCATGTGCTGAACTGGGGAGTGCCCCCAGTTCAGTTCTCTCTCTGTCTCTGTATCTTTCTCTCTCTCTTTCTCTGTCAAAAACATTAAAAAATAAATAAATAAATAAATAAATAAATAAACAAACAAACAGATTAGTCAGAAAAAAACAAATGCCAGAAGGGATGTTTCTAATATGTTCTTGGTATTTTTTCTAGCACAGTTGATAACAAAATTAAAGGATTATCCTATATTTGAAAAGACAATCAGGAAACTCATTAAAAAAAAAGCACTTTAGAAAACACAGTGAGAATAATTGTTCATGTTTTCATATAATGTATGACCAATGACTACAAATGAAAATACTGCTATAGGAATAAATAGGTTTAATAAGGTAATTTCCATGCCTGTCCTATGGTTACTCTAGCTTTCAGTCTAATGTCAAGTCTTTCTTCACCTAAACAATAGAAATACATTTAAAATTGTGACTCTGAGAAAAAGCCATTATCAAATACTCAAATAATTCATATTTTGTATTTTACTGTATGTCTAATTCTTCCATGAGCCAATCCCCACCCTCTATATACTTGTCAGCTGACCCTCAAAGGCTCGCCGTCGTTTAATGATTCCTTATTTCCTTCTTATCTCCACAGTACCCAACAGGAGTCAAAGTATACAATACCAATTTCTCAAAAGTTTTCTCGTAATACATTATATTTTCTGGCTAGAAATGCTCCTCACTAAGTAATTTGAAAAATCCACAAAAATACTTTTCTACCTCAGCAAGTAGAATAATACATAATATAAATAATCATCTTCTAAAATAACAAGCATGTGTATAATTAGCAGGAGTATTTTCAACTAAAAGCATACCAGCCATTCTCTCGGTCGAATAGTAATTGCCAATGACTTCATACTGAATGTTGACAGCCGGCATTGAGTTTGGATGAGTTACCTCCACAGTCAGCAAAATTGCCATCAACAGGTTTACCACCTGTGAAAGACATTAATTATGTTAGTAATCAAGAAGCAGTCTTTAGCATAATCTTTAGATGTCTTCCAATATTTAAAAATTTTACTTGAAGTCATAAATGCAATACCACTATAAGAATAATTTTAAAATAAATATCTCATCAAGTATAAACTTAACTGTGTCAGAAAAAAGACTGATTTGTTTAATACAACAGATAAAACAGGGCAACAATTAAAAATAAGGGATTGTTACAAATTGTTCATGTTCACAGTCACATATTTATTTATATACCAATCTCAGAATCCCTGGGTTAGAAGAAGCTAGTGCATCCAATATACTAATACATCAGATAAAGTATCATATGCTTCAGATAAACATATAATGATCCATCAGATAAGCCCAAAAGCACCCCACAGTACCTCCCCATGCAATGACAGGGAACTATTCCCTCTTGACTAAATGCTTTATAAACTAAAATGCTCTAAAGACTTTTCCAAACTTTGACTATGTCACTTGACCTTCACTTACTGGTCTTAACTCTACATTTTGAGATAATATGCTCCCCCTTCTGAGTAAGTGCTCCTCTAACAGCTAAGGGCTGCTGACATGTGCCTCCAAATATTGTCTTTTCTAGAATAAACACTAAGGTAATATTTCTCTCACTAGCACGTTGTCCATCTACCTCACTACTTCCTCTTTACTTTTTTACTCTATACTCATACTCTTTGTTGGACATACCATTAAAATGAGCTAAGATCAGCCTGGAGGGAACACATCCTAGTTATCAAATTTCAATTAATGCAGCCTGAAATTGCACTAGCTTCATAATTTTTTTTTTTTTTAAACTATCACACAAGAGAAACTCCCTCAAGCCCCTAATTTCTTTTCACAGTGCATACTAGTCTAGGTTACAGTTGCATTCATAAGCCCAAGCATAAGCATAAGCCCTCAGATACTTGCAATCAAATTTCATCTTACTACATTCTTGCCTGTCAAGATTTTCTCGATCTAGATTCTGACACCATACAGATCTCCTATCTCTTTTAGCTTCCTGCATTTGAAAATATAATCAGTAATCATCATACAATCAGTATCTCCATCTAAGTCACTAGCAGGAGAACAGGGCCGAGGACAAAGCTGCCAGAGGTGGGTCCCAAACAAATCAACAACCTTTAAATAAAAGTCTTGGGAGAATATTCTTCCTTGCATTCTCATTTCATTATTTCAGAAGATTCATTTCCAGACTAGTTTTTGGTTTTTTAATTATTATTCTTTAGTTTTTCCCACAGCATGTTCTATAACCCAGTATCTGCTGAGACTATAATTAAAACAATGTGTTCCCTTCAAGGCATCCTGATATGGGTCTCCTAGGCAGAGAAGGGGGATCTACAAGGAGCCAGTCTACAACTCCAAGTCTGCAAAGAACTGTCAACAGATAGAAATCAAAACTAACCATCTTTAAAATGTAATTATAAAATGTAAATTATAATTAATGTTATATATGTTTTTGTTGTTTACCTTTATGGACAGTTATAAAGGAGTTATTCCTACTGTTCTTTGGAGGAGACAATTCATTTGACAAATGTCTAATGAACACTTCATATGTTCTAATTGGCAAAATGTTAATGGCTGAAGCTGGGTAATGAGTACAGGGAGATTTTCATACTGTTTCACTGCTTTTGTATATTTGAAATTTGCTTTAAAAAAATTTTAAAAAGTGACTTAGGGGGACAGAAACATTTCATGGAGCTGGAATAGCATATGCAAAGGCACTGAGGCACAGACTCTGAAATATAAACAATCTATACTTATTTAAAGTAGTTCCGGTGAGGGCTGGAAATGAACACAGCTTGAGGAAACCTGTCTTCACTTCTTTCCCAGCTTCCTAACTTTAGAGTCTTCAAGGTCATGACACTCATGAAAAACGAGCCATTTGTTAAATCTTTCCAAGACCTAAATTATTCCAAATGCTCAGAATGTGTTTCTGTAGTAAACCATTATAAGGAGGGCACCTCCTGCAGCGGAATTTCAAGCCCATTTTCAATCACTCCATAAACATTACATGATAAGCATACTACATTAAGAAATTACTGTTTAAAATCACTTGGCTTCAAATTTTTAAATAAGAGAAAACAATTTTAAGAATGGAGTTTAAATTCTCAAATTTTATTTATTATGCAACCAGGTATTAGTAAGTCAGGCATGCTTCATTCAAATCTGCAATGCCAAAGGCTAACACTTTCAGGCCTGGTACACATAACTGGCTCTGGCTTCTCTATGTTCTTCTTCACTATTTAATACCATACAATTAATACTTTAGTACACTGTGTTACAATCGCCTTAACACTAGACTGGTAGAGCAGTTGCTAGAAGGCAGTGACACTATCAGATACAAAGTCACTGATACCATATCTGGGCCCAGCAGGGGGGAGAGCTACATCTCCAGGTGCCAAACATACAGAGGCAATCTAAAGAGATGCATAAATATTCTCCCACCTGGAATAGAAGAGCGTATCTTGACAAGGTAGATGGAGAGGGCAGTGACATTCTTTCTACCTCTTCACTCCCGTATTTCTCTGTCTTAATAAAGAAGGTCCTGGCGACAAAATGTACTGTTTGGACAGATCCTCTTTGTTTAGAGATTACATTATACTTTTATCTAGGTGGTCTTGTTTTCTAAATGTTACATGTCTCCTCAACTAGTCCTTATATTGCTATTGTACTGAAGCCACACTTAAAACCACTAGCAATATTGTAATCAACAAAACCAATAGCCTTTTCCAGTCCTTTATCTAATTAGGATCTGTTATTACTAACCACTTTTTCTCCCTTGTTAATGTACCAAACATTTCACTTTTGTATCTGTGCTCCAAAGTTCTCTGTAATATTAACACCATAAATTATCTTCAGTGCCACATTCAAGCCAAGAAATATTTGAGAGCCTCTCTGTGACAGGTCATCATACAAAAGATGAATGACACGGGGTCTCCGTGATTTATTCTTTCCGTAAGGCTATCACAGCCTTTTCCACTGTAGATGATTAACAAATTTTCTAAGATTTTTTTATTTAAGCAACTTATAATGTTCCATTAGCTAGAAAAGTCCATGAAAAGTAAGTACAGCTATGGCTAAAGGATGGGAAAAGGGAGACAATGTGAAATGTTTCCACATTAAGTGCTTCCAGAGTGGAACAGATTTGAACTCCTCATTCTGTATTTTGGAAGAATAAAAACACTTAGTAAAGTATTTCTCCCTGCACTGTGAGCTTTTCTGTTTATAACTCCCTTTTCCCTGCCATTCCTTTCATTTTTATGAACTGAACCCATAGCATTACAAAAAAAAAAAAGGGGGGGGGGGAAGCTGGGATGGCTGAGCGGGTTAAGCGCTTGAAGCCCCAGGGACCAAGGATTGAGTCCCGGACCGGCCCATGTGCGGACCCACATGCTGAACTGGGGTGTGACCCCAGTTCAGTTCTTGCCGGGGCCTATGTGGGAGGCTCCCAGCCCAGTTCCTGCCCTGCGCAGCCCTGTGCCCACCTGTGGAGTGAAACTATATAAAACTATATGGAAAACTAATGCTGTCAACTATGGAGACTGCTCTGGGCCCTCCCCCTTCTCTCTGTTTCTCTCTGTCAAAAATCAACAAAATAAATCTTAAAAAAAAACAAACAAACAAACAAAAAAAACCCACCACAACCACCAACAAAAAACTGTGCTGGAAAGAAAAACAGCCAATTATATTCAGATGGTTGAAATTGCAATGGTGGTTATTTCTTCCTGAGTTAGAAATCCTTTGTTCTGTGATGGAAGAGAAGGGTCTGAAAAGAAACAGGAAGTTTAGGTTTTCAGGCAAGACTCCCTGGCTACTGGACTCTCATCCTTAAGTAAGAGGGAAGATCATCTTCTAGGGATGAGGGAGGCAGAGTTAAGTAAGAGGCCTGAAGAGTGAAGTCTTAAATTACTCCTTTAGGGGAACAAAGGCAGAGCTACGGACAAACAAAAGAAATTAAGGACCCATGCCCTTAGCAAAATGGATCAAAAATAAAAGTTAGAATGAAATGTTACTATTGCAATTATCTGATCATGTCCAGTAGCACAAATCAGTTCAAGTACAGAACAAGAGGAAGTTTGTTTTTCCCCCAAGGAAATGAGATATAACTATACCAATGAGAAGTTTCTGAATATAAAAGTACAGAAAATATTAAAATAAACTTAGAAATAAGCAAACAAGCCTATATGTTCAGGTTTTGTTATTTTTAATGTACGCTAATGAAATGAAGCATGACTGTAAAAACTGGGTAGCTCCAGATATTGTGGAGGTCAGGTAGTCCCCTGGGGGTGGGCCATGAAACACTATCTGCCTAACTGAAGATGATTCTCATCTGGTGTTTGTCCAAATGGTAATGATTTCAAGACACCGGGTGGGGAAGTAATGAGAACAGAGAAACGCAAAAAAGATGTCTGTGATAAAAGCTCTTCCTCTTTTTAACTAAGTTATCAGAAACTGAGCACAGTGACGCTAATGCCACAACCTCCCATACATACACAAAAAAATTCACAATGGCCAAGTCAACAATATGAGAAGTTTGTCAAAGCTTCTGTGAAGTCATCATAACCTAAAACTACCTACACAGATCCATATATTTAGAAGTAACAGACAAAATAACTTGAAAGTACAGAGATACTAGAGATGATGGTAAGTTTTACTAGAGAACCATCAATCAGTAACTTGGTTATGGCAGAATGACATAGGTCCTGAAACCCAAGGAACGCTAAAATATGTGGCCAGAACAGAGTAGGTTCTTAATAAAGGTTTCTTTTAAAAGATAATAAAATAAAACGGAACGGGTCTGATATGAGAAGTGTCGATTGTGCAGGATACAGCTGCACCAGGAAAAAGCAGATCGAGTGAAAATCTTGATAAATCCAAGAAAGTATCTACTGGAGACTCACAGCAGAGGCCTTCCTGGCTACAACACAACACAATGTAACAAATAGGGTCCAGGAACCACAGACTGCGTTGCAAACTAGATCTTTCGCTTTCCCTTCAAGCAAGATAAAACGTCCAATCTAGGCTGCATTTATCAAGGTCCGTTCCTAGTTGTCTCGTTAGGGGGGGGGGAAACGCCAGGGAGCAGAGCGGGAGGGGGAGGGGGGCTTTCAGATCAAGGAAGTACAAAATGGGCCGAAACCTGGTCATTTTCAGAATCCCGCGTCAAAACTTTACACGCTCATTGCCGCCCCCCCCCTCCGCTTTTCCCATCCCCGCTGTCCCCCTAATTCTTGCCAAGAAACAATCTCCCCATTCCCACCCACCCCCCACTCCGATTCCTGGACACAGCTTCCTCCCTCAAAGTGAGAGCACCCTAAAAAGAAGCTCGCCTACGCCTTCCCGCCCCACCCAGCACCCCACTTTTCAGTCCCACCCCCTCCCCGTGAACACTCCCTTTCAGACCAGGCTCCCCCACCTCCCGCCCATACGCATTCCCCCCAGGGCCCTGCCCTCGCGCCCCGCCGGCCCGCCCTTACCATGTACCAAGTCCCCAGGATGATCGTCCCGGTGCGGACATGGCAACAGCCGCAGCACCGGGTGCTGTAGAACCGGTCGCTGCGGCTCCGCTTGAAAGTCATGGACACCATTGGGAATCTCGCGGGCCTTGTTCTCGGCCGGGTCCCTGACAAAGGCTTTCCGCCCAGCGGCTGAGCCCAGATAGCTCTGTCACTGTGTTCAAAACCCAACGACGCGTCCCCGAGCCCGCCCCCGGCCCAGCCCCCAGCCAGCTCCTTCGCACCTGCGCACTTGAGTGCCGAGCGCCGCTCTCGCGCGACGTCGCTTAACACCTTCCCCCGCCGCGCACGGGCCAATGGGAGAGAGGAAAGCGGACTGAGCTCGGCCCCTGATTGGAGAACCTGAGCGATTGACAAGGTGACAAGCCCAATCAGAAGTGCTACTCGTCTCAGTGCTATGGCATCCCCGCTTTTTAAGTGAGGACAAGGGCTTGAAGGCCTACGGTAGTTCGAGTTGGGGTTATCCGGGGTGTTCGTAATCCCCCAAACGACAGCGGCAAGAAAAGAGGCATTTTATGGGAAAAGGGATGCGTAGGTGACAGAAAGGCACGAAGGGCCTTTCTAAGTGACGTCTTTGCCACGCACTGTTTCGGAGGTGCCACGGGCTGTGGCTGCTCACGTGACTTTTGCGCACCGCTCCATTATTAGGGGGCGGTGCCTTCGGGAGTGGGAGGGGCTAATCGCTACTCTGGGCCCTTCCTCGCTTCTGTGGCTGAAGTTGATTTTCTGGAGGAGTAAACGATTACGTTCCCTTTACCCCTCATCCTTTAAACCTTCTTAGTGGGAACAAAGAAACACCATCCATTCCTGCAAGGACTAAAAGAGGACTGAGGAAAATACAAGCAAAATAAAGTGGAAGCACTGCTTAGGAGCTGATTATTTACAGATAATCTGGTTTTTATAGGGAAAAATTATAAAACACATTGAAATGGACTACATATCTTATGTGAAAAAACAGCCATAATCTGGCACACCGGGTATTCTTATTCAATGGGAACTCTCCATCTTTCTCTGTGGAGCTCTGAACAACTCTAAATTTTCGATAACTGATAGTAAGACAAAACACTTTTGTCCGTGGAACTTAATATTGAATTTTACACCCCCTCCTTGGGAAAAACTATTTTGCATCTATTTGTAAATACTTCCTATTCCCAATTCAATAATGAAAGTAGGTACACTAAATTCTCCTTTACACAGGTTCTAACATCTTACTGGTCTCTTCATTAACTGATGAGTAAATAAAATCTTTGTCACATGTTTATTTTGTATTCGTAAAGAATTTCTGTAAAATTTGAAGCCAAATTGGTGACAATTGGCAAGGAGCAAGAACTCAAATGCTCTGAAGAATGCCAGTTTTGCAGTTTCTTTTGTTTTGAAATTAAGCAGGAAATGTAAGGAAGATGTCAGGAAGGTGGAAGAAAGCAAGGCCAGGATTGGATTAAGATGAGTTCTCTAGACAGTGGTTACACTTAACAACGGACAGGCCTTGCTTAAGGCAAAGATAAACCTTTTACTAAAATGTTATATGCTTGGGGTGGGACTACCGACCAAGGTCTGCCCGTTAAGGAATTTATGGTCAGATCGTGCTGTGAGGTTACTTTCCATAAAACCTCTTTTTTGTCCACAAAATAGTTACAATTTTTTGGAAAGTTCCTACACTTCCTTTTAGGGAATAGAAAGGCCTTCCACTCTGCCAAATACATTCTTACCTGGAGAGACCACAGTGAATTCAGAGTAAAGGTTTTTGCATTAGCATAGTTTCAGTGAGCACTGCCTGAGATTATATATTGATGTGTTGATTACTTTTCTCAGCCACTATATGTAATTTCTGGAAGAGCAAAGACTTTGTTTACTTTCTGCAACACTGAAAGACTTGTCCATAAACAATTATCCTAGTTTGGATGATACTTCCAAACTATCTGGGAGGCCATAATTAAGCCAATCTACACTAAAGGATGGAATGGTAGCAATTTAACTCATAATGAATTAGGACATTTCTCCACTTATCAGGGAGTAAATTATAATAATACCACCCCCCTCCAAATTACATAGCCCATACTGTTCTATGTATGGGTCTAATCACTTTATTTTGAGTCATTTCATCCTTCAACAACCCCATAAGGCAGATAGTTTTATATTATTAAACTCTACAGAGAAGTTACGGTAAATTATAATAAATGCCCAGGCTTACAAGGCCAGTATGTGTCAGAACTGAATTTAAAACCTACCATACAAGTGGTTTCCAAACTGTTCTGCACGTTAGAATCACCTGAGAATATTTAGAAACCACTGATACCTGGCCACTACCCCCAGACATTTTGCTTTGTTGTTACAGAGTAAGACCTGGGCATTGAAGTTTTTTAAAAGCTATCCAAATTATTCTAATGTGCAGCACTGTTACTGTTTTGATATAAAATGTGGCAGACAAAAATACAATCAAATAAAAAAGAAAAAGACAGAAAGCTAAGACAGGGGGAAGTTATTTGGTTTCTCTAAAAGCCAAAATCAATCCATATTCTAAATCATGTATATTTAACATGGCATCAGATCAGATCAGTTTTAAGATTGGCTTTCCCAGTGCTAAGACTATCCCAGGAAAAGGGGCCGGGGACTGTGGCTTAATGTGAAAGATCGCAAACGCGCTGAGCATACAGAGCTGTGGATGAAGGGGGAAGCGGTGGGGGGGGAATTATAATTATGGAGTTTTGTCTAAATAAGTTAATATACACACCACTTTACAGAGAAAATAATTTTAAGGTACTATAAGCAAATAGCTGTACTTTTTGTTACGGGGGCGGGGCGGGGGGAGTATTTCTAGGAGAAAATAACTTAGAATCATCCACAGCAAAAGAAATTAGGGTGAATCTGAATTTCTTCAAGTAGTATAGTTAACCTCCTTTTTTCTTTTAAATAATGGTTTGGCCTTATTCATACTAGTTTAGTAGATTTTTATTGAGGATCTATTATATACCATGTGATGGGGATACAAGAATAAACAACACAGACTTGTGTCATCCCTTGTCATTTTTATAGTTTAGAGGGGAAAAGCTAGTCAGCCTTTAGGGTGAAGATGATAGTTGCTATCACAGCATAATAAAGTGTGTTATGGGCGCACAGAACAAGAATACCCAACCTATCAGGATAGGATTCATGAAGAAAGTGACACCTAAGCTGATAGTAGAAGGAAACTAGGCTTGAGACAGAGAGAGTCAGTTGAAGAAGAGGGAATAGTGTGGAAAACAAGTGTAGTGGAGAGAAAGGACAGAGTGGAGGATGTTTCTGTGGCAGAAATGATGCCAACCCTGCCAGGGACTACATTTCCTAACATCCCTTCTCCAGCATCCCTCATGCCAAGGTGGCTATAGGAATAGTCATGGCCAATTAAATGTGAGCAGAAATGATATGTACCACATGTCACACCTGGGTCAGGAATTTCTAGATTTGAGAACTAAATTATCTGCTCTTTTTCACACAGCACCATTTTTACTTGAAACAATGACTAACTGGCAAATATTAACATTCAGACACGCATATTTGGCATTCAGTTTCTTGAAAACAAATGAGGAATGCCTGCCCTAATTGGAATATTTGTTGCCAATGATAAAATTAGAGCTTTTAAAGGAAGAATTGTGTCCACAGCAGTGAGCTTGATAGCAATAGAGATGTTTTGATGAGAATGAAGGTGAAATAAACTGATTCTTTTAGATGTTGTATAATGTCAACACTTGAATATTTGCATAACTCTATGAACCAATATTTCCTGAGTAACCAGTGCATAATGTTACAAAATCATTCATAATAAAAGAGCCAGTCAAAATACAAAGTAGACCAGTAATTTTTAATATAACAGTATAAAAAGTTTATTGACATGGTTTCATTTTCTACATTGTAATTGACTTTTAAGGAATTACTACTTACTAAGTTTTAGTGTTGAAACAAAGAAGAATGGCCACAAATAATTAAAAGGTTATCAGAATTCTCCTTTTTCCAACTATCTGTCTGTGTGCAGCTAAATTATCTTTGTATATTTCAACCAAAAAACATATCACAACAAATTGAATATAAAAGCAAATTTGAGAATCCAGCCAAACATTAAAGAAATTTTTAAAATATAAAACAATCATACTCTTCTCGCTACATTTTCAAATTTTAGAAAATGTCACTTTTCATAAAATTATGTTGTTGATGTTAACATATCATGGATATACTATTGTTATTTTAAAATCAATATACCGGTATAACTATTTTTAAATTATCTCAAATTTTAATTTCTAATGTAACTATTAATAGCTATAACCCAGATAAATAAAAGCTCTTTGATGTTGTCTATCATTTTTTTTTTAATTGTTTTTTCCTTTTATATTTTATTTTATTTATTTATTTATTTTGACAGAGAGAGAGAGAGAGAGAGAGAGAGAGAGATACAGAGACAGAGAGAACTGAACTGAGGGAGCTCCCAGTTCAGCACATGGTTCCGCACGGGCCGGGGCCGGGACTCGATCCCCGGTCCCCGGCGCTGCAAAGCGAGCGCTTAACCCACTGAGCCATCCCGGCTTCCCCGTCTATCATTTTTAAGAGTGTAAAGGGTACTAAGAACAAAAAGATTAAGATCCCTAACCTAAATCTTGTAACCACCACAGTGGATAATGGTTACTGATATTTGAAGTGAGACTTGGGGATCCTAAAAACTGTCATCAAAATTTTTTTTAACAGAATAGGAAAGTGTATTTAGGGTTTTCAGAATTCTTAATACAATTAAGAATTGTATTTGGTCTATACAAAAAACAATGGTTTATACAATTCTCACATTAACTTCAGTTTAGATTATTAGCTAATCAATGTTTGCCTGAGCAAAAAGCTTCTTGTCTGAATCTCTTTCTTCACCTGTAAAATGGAAATAGGATTTGCTTTCTAATGAAGTTTTAATTTCTTTACTCTGATGAAAGCAGAAGGCAGCCATGCCTTGAAATATTTCTACCATGATTTAATTATTCATCTGCAGCCCCTGAAGGTATTTCTTGTCTGCTAATATTGGTAATTATCTCCTTCAGCCAAATTAAATCTGTGGTTTCTATTTGTAATTGCTCCAAGGTATTGGAAGGAGTAATTGGTAAGTGTTGCCCAAGTACCTTGAAGATGATAAGTACTATGTAATTATCACCATGGGAAAATTACTTTCCATGCACTTGGTTAAAATCACTACTTGGGCTGTGGAATTCAGTTCTGGTACAAAC
The DNA here is from genome assembly GCA_004027555.1 of Craseonycteris thonglongyai. Taxonomy (NCBI): domain Eukaryota; kingdom Metazoa; phylum Chordata; class Mammalia; order Chiroptera; family Craseonycteridae; genus Craseonycteris; species Craseonycteris thonglongyai. The sequence goes on along the minus strand of PVKE010000254.1, from coordinate 152,779 downwards.
ATGGTGATATACGTTTAACATCTTTCTGTTTCTTCACCTTTGAATCAGACAAAAGCATCAAGAAATTTTAAATCAGTGAACTTGATGTTCAGCAAAATTGGAAGCAGATACCCATAGCCTTCAACATAAGAATCAGGACTGCTAAGAGCAGCTGAGATCAGATACAGCCATAAAGAAGGAAGTGGGGAAGAGGTATGAGGCCCAACCAGCAGCAGGGTCTAAAAAGCATCAGCAAACATATGCTTCCTAAGGTGAGGGACGTACTTGAAGGGACAATGTGTCTTCTCATGTCAGTGGATTTCCATGACCAGCTCTGGTGGCAGTGTTCTCTTGGAATCTGCTCCATTGTAAAGTAGCTGAGGAGGTGGTCTGCACAAATAATTAAACAAAGAAGCCATGGGATTTGGTGTGCTTGGGATCCCCACCAAGTACCACAAACTGGGTGGCTTAAACCACAGAAATGTATCTCACACTTCTGATGGCTAGAGCAAGGTGTTGGCAGGATCGGTTCCTTCTGAGGCTGTGAGGTAGAATCTGATCCATGCCTCTCACCTAGTGTCTAGTGATTTGCTGTCAATCTTTGGCATTTCTTAGCTTGTTGGAGCATCACCCCAGTCTCTGCCTTCATCTTCATGTGGCATTCTTCCTGTGTGCATGTCTGTATCCAAATTTCTTCTTTTTATAAGGACAGAGGGCCCTTTGGATGAGAACCCATCCTAACAACCTTTGCTTAACTTAGTTAATTACATCTGCAGTGTCCCGATTAAGGTCACATTCTGAGACACTGGGGGTTAGAACTTCAGCATGAATTTGGGGATACACATTTCAACCCAGAACACCATACATCCAAGAAGCAGTCTGTTGCTGCAGTAATAGAAGGGAGCTGTTGGGCAGTCAAACAGGAAAGACTGCCTTCAGCCTCTCCCCACAAGTCAAATTACTGTGTTTTAAAGGAATTTGAAGTAAAGCCTCTCTGTGTAGTGTGTTATCTACTGAATACTCAGCTACATTTGTTTGACTTTTTCCTCAACCTTTAAGGACTGATTTTTCATTTTGATTTTTTATAGTTAAGTAAAATTGACATGTTCCCAAGGTCAAATCTACAAAACAAAATATACTCATAGGTACCCAGGTTTTATCCTGTTCCCTGTACACCATCCCCTTTTATAATTAAAAACAATCTTTAATCTAAATGCATATGTATTTATGTTTCTATCATCCCCATTTATTGGATAAATAGTTGCATGCCCAACTCTTCTCCACCTTGCTTATTTTCTTTTAACAGCATATTCCAGAAATCACACCCTAGAAGCAAACAGATATATCATTAACTTCTTTCTACAGCTGTAGTAGTCCATGGTAGGTTCAACCAGCCTCTTATTGATGGGTTTTTGGTTTGTTTTCAGTTTTTTGCTATTACAAATAGAGCCACAATGAGTATCCTTGCAGTAGGCTGAGCATATTTTCTTGAGACAAAAACGAGGTATTGGAATAACAAAAATGGGATGGAGTTATGCAATATAAAAATAAAAAACTGCACTAAGGTCAAAAATTCAAAAAATGAAACAATCCACAGCTGAAAAAATAATAATAAAACCACAATATAATAAAACAGCTGCAGCGCCCTTTGTGGTCTGTCTCTCAGGCTATAAGAGACCTAAAAAACAACCTAAACTCACTGCAAAAGATCACGAGGAAGGGAGAGTTGTGGGGGGATGGGGGAGTGGGCACCAGATATATGGGGTTGGAGGGGGACCTGATTCTGGGAGCTGGGCTCATAATGCAATGCATGGGTGATGTGATGTGGAGTTGTACATCGGGAAACTATCTAATTCTTACCAACCAATGTCACCCCATTAAATTTAACAATAAAATATAATAATATAAAAAAAAAGATCATGAAAAGAAGCACAAATGAATAACACTCATTTCTTGCATATTTAAAAAAACACAAAAAATGCATAAATAATACATATATCAATAAAGTGCTTGTATCACATGAGCAGTACAAAATATATATATGTATGGCATACCATACTGAACACTCTAATGCAGGACTACAGTGGCCAGACTGCAAAAAAATCATAAACATACACCAAAAAGGAATGAACACCCTACCCTGACTGCTATCACAAGCCGGCATATGCTAATGTTCCACCGAAGAGTTCCACTGTAAAAAAAAAAAAAATTTAACTAACACGCTTGTTAAACCAAAATATGAGTCTGAAAAGTCTGAATCAAACTGGATGTAGGGCAGAAAGAATGTCTGTGGGCGAAATGATGGTAGAAATAACAGGAAGACTCACAGTCACTGCCTCCCACACTCCTAACCTGATGGAAGCAAACGACCAGGTGAGCCTATTCAGTAGTTCGTGTGCATAGAGACTCTCCTGGCTCCCACATGCAGAATGGGGCTCAGCGACCACCTCTTGAATTCCCCGCCACTACAGACAAGCCAGGAGGCAGCGTCTGATCCTCAATAGCTCAGGAAGCCTGGCCCGAATTGGATAAAGTAGATGGAACTTCCTCTTTCATCACACTAGTATTAGCTTTACTGCACACATTGATTAGCATAGAAACTTACAACAAATAAACAACCTGCATTCAGGGTTCTACAAAAGATTAAAATGGAACAACATTGATATTTCTATTAAAATGACAGGACTGTCAGGAAATATGAAAAAGCAAAACAAAACATCAATGGCATGTCCTGTTTAAAATGATACATATGATCAGCCTACCTTGAAGACTTTTTTTTTTCCTCCATATTTTTGCCAATCTGCTTTGGGCTTCCTCTTTAATATTATCACCAAGTTTTGAAAAATATGGCCCCATTGCTTCTGCTGGCTCTGTTTCTGCCCTTCACTGGACCTTCTGCTTCCTCTGCCCCTAGTGTCTTGTTCTGTTCACTCTGAATTTTATTCCAGCATTCTCTTTAACATGGGGCTTTGTCTTGGAAAGGGACCTTGGGTTGATTAGTTTAGGGAGTTCATAGGGTCCAGGTTGTACCAGCACCATCTAACCTCACTGGTCACTTTCCTACAAATTGGAGCCTGAAAAGAACCCTCCCAGTTTGGGTACTGTTTTGGGGTGTACTGCTGAGCTTCCTGTGAGTATCAGTGAGTGTGGGCTCTCCAGCTTGCAGGGCCCTCAGCAGTCCCTGGCCCACCCTCATGTCCCCCCAACACAGTAACTGATACCACACAAGTCTGGTTGCTCTTAGTGAGTTCTCCCACCTGCCTGCAGTTTGGTGTCCGGAGTAACACCTTGCATCTAGTTTTGTTGGTGATATCATCAGTCATTTCTTTCACTTTACTCACAACTTCACTTTCAATTAGAAACAAATGCAAATTAAAACCCAACCGAGAATCTATAGAAAGTCTTTGTATATCCTTACAAATTTTGTCAGGTTTAAATTATATTAAAAGTTACCACTCCCACTCTCCCACCCCACAAAATTAAATTGAAATCCATTTTGACTTAACAGCTTGGCACAAATCCAAACGTTTGGTAACACGCTCTTGACAAGGTTGTGGGAAAGCAGTCCCTCTCATACATTGCTAGTGGGAAAGTAAACCCCTGTGGAAGGCAATTTGACCAAGTACATCAAATTTCAAATGTGTTCACACCTTTCAGCCCAGCACTCCAAATTCCGGGAATTTATAGCACAGATACATTTTTTGCATGTGTGAAATGATGTAAAAAACAATGTGATTCATCAGTAATAGCAAAATTTTGGAGACCATCCAAACTGATTTAGATTGTCATCAATAGAGACTGATTTAATAAACAGTGCAGCATCCTTTTCATGGAAAGAATAAAGAAGTTCTCTGTGTAAACAGAAATCGCAAGCTATCTAAGATAATTAGAAATATGTATGGATCAATGTATCATGCCATTTTGTAAAGAAAAAAAGGGGAGAAATAGATAGATAGATAGATAGATAGATAGATAGATAGATAGATAGATAGATCTGCTTATATTTTTTGCATAAATATTTTGCAAAAATATATACAAAACTAGTCATCTCCGGGGGGTGGAGCATAGCATACTGGGCATACTGGGGGAAAAGGGTGTGAGGGAGAGACTTTTCTGAGTACTTTTATAGTTTTAATGGTTGATCCATATGAATGCATTACCTAATCAAAATTGTAAAAACACAAAAAGTTTGGAAGCTTATCTCATCACTGTATTTGTTAGTATTTGATTTTAGATTTTAGAAGAACAAGCAACCGAATGTGATCTGGCTGCTTCTAAGACCATCTGAGAAGCAGATGTAATACCATAAAAGCTCAGCAATGCACAACGTCTGTCAAGTGGAATCAGACTCCTTTGAGTCATGTAGCGCCATCACATGAGGTAGGAGGTGGCCCCAGGAGACCGGCTAGAGAAGCTGGGCTAAGACCACCCATCCACAGGCACATCATTACCACCAGGTCCTCAGGGTGTTGAATCCACCAGTTGATGTGGATTGGACTGGAACGGACAGGGTACTGAGGAAACCGGAGTTCAGCCAGACCCCTGCACGTCTCTGGAAGGCCAAGAAAGGGGAAACTAATTTCTGAAACAGTTTTCTGATGGAGTTGTGTCTTTCCCTTCATCATCCTTTCTTCCCCATGTCAGTCGCACTGTGAGCCCAGTGATGGGACGTGGATATGAATGGGTCCCACTGTGCAAGTGCACATCCTGCCTCTGCAGACGCCTGCTCCTGTCCTGTCTGCCGGCCCCTGTGAAGTGCCTGCTGTGGTCTTACAGGGCCAGGAGTGACATCATTGTGATGCTAACAACTTTCGTCTCAAAACTGTCTCAAATGTCATTGTTTTTAAATTGGGAAATATATATTCACATGGTTCAAAATGAAAACAAATTGCTTTCAGCCTATCCTCAGAGCAAACGATTTTGTATCTCCCCAGCTCCCCATTTTCTTCCCTTGTGTGGACGTTGGGAAGGCGCTCTGATCCAGACCAGACAGACCCGATGGGGTGACTGACGTCTGCCTTTCTGGAGACCCTGTTTCTACTGATGCAGTTGATCTGAACAAGCAATTCACAGCGAGGTAATAGCAGCTAAAGTGCCCTCACCTCTTTACTGGTATGTTAGAAAAGGAGGCTGGGGAGGGTGCCATTTAATTCCATTGGAATTAAGCTCTGATGGTTAAATGTTTAGGTAAAACATCCCCTCGGGAAAGGCATTCCGGGAGGTACCAGAGAAGCGGGAACTGGCAACTGGCCTCAGTAAGCATGGTAGAGAGCTAGCTGCACCCACAGGTCACCTGCAAAGAGGTCAGGGGCATGGACTGAAGTCTGTCCAGCTATCACAGGGTCATTCTGTGGACAATCGCATGGAAATCTGCATGAATGCAGAACATGGCTTGTCAGCGGACCTTGCTGTTCAGGCTGGGGCCCTCTGTTACCCAGTGTTCCACCAGACTGTCACCAGGCCTCCTACCTTGTCATTGGCAAAAGGCCCTGCCAGTGGCTGCCAGCAGGAGAAATAAAGAGGAGCGATGTGGGCCTTGAACAGCCTTCTTCCCTAACTGGGCCCGCCCACGGGGTTCTGCCTCTCCTCCCAGCTCTTGACCACAGTGGTCACAGGCTGCCAAGATGCACAACACATTCACATGACATCCTACATGCTCACCACAGGGTTTTCTTCAGTATGTGTGCCTAAGTTTCTCCTACTACCTCCAATAGCCAGCCCCTGGCAGGTTGGGACATGTTTATACATCTTTTAATATATCAAACCAAACCACCTCCTCTAAGCCCTGTTGGACAAACACTTGCTGATGGATGGGCAATCCAGGAATGGGGTCATCGACTCCAAATCACAGATAGAGGGACGATTTCATCTGGTAAGAGCACCTATGTTAGAACTCTGCAAACCTGATTCTGCCCGGCTTTGGCATCTGGTGCTTCCATTTGTTATTTAGAAATGTGACCTTTCGCGACACGCAGCGTCTGCGAGCAGCAGTGTGAAGTGGCCCACGGCCCCTTTCTGTCCCTACGGACAGTGTCAGCTTCTTCCTCCCTAAAAGGGTTCCGTTTTAAGCAGGAAGAACTGACGCACTCTGCAAAGCCCAGAATGGGGGTTGGATTAGTCATGGTCATTAGCACTGTTTATGCAGCCGTGGAGCAGGCCAAGGCTCATATTTCTCCCAGAGGCCCACGCTCTTTCTCTGAGGTTTTTTTTAAGCACAAGACCTCAGAGCCATACTGGAATACTTCTCCTCTAATGTAAGAATTTGAGTAGCCTTCTCAAGCCTGCCTACCTTCCATCTGGCCACTAACTGGAAGTAAGAACACTTAAAAAGGCACTTTCATGGCATTGTCTACATGCTGGGCTGCCCCGCTGGAATCAACTGACGTAAATGAAAAACAGTGGGAGGGAAAAAAAAACAAGAACAAAAACAAAGACACTGACTTGAGAATCAGGAGCCTGTTAGGTGGCCCTGAGTGGATGATTTCTCTGTATTTCCTGCTGCCATTTGTAAGAAGCAGGAGACAAACAAGAAGAGGGTGTCTCTGCCCTGCCACCCACAGGACATCTGTCCTGAGCCATGTGTCCCTCTCGGGAGGAGAACTGGGAGCACAGGATAGGAATGACCTGCGCAGAGCCACCTAGTCCTTCCCTGGTGCCCTCGGATGAGGGCTGAGGTAAGGATGTGTCACCTGTGGACACAGGACAGAGATAGTTGTGGTTTTTTAGAGCAGAGTTTGGAATGTTTCTCATAACACAGTTCCCAAGCTCTCTGGTTCCCAAGCTAATGATCTAGATCAGGGGTGTCGCGGGCTGCGTGTGGCCCCCGAGGTAATTTTTTGTGGCCCACGATGCTCTGAAATAAAATGAAAATAGAAGAAACTGTTATGAAGAAAATAGCGCTTAGGGGAGATGGAGGCAATACCGTACACACAATTCCCTCGGTAACCCTTTAACTACTGAAGACGAGTATACACGTGGCTCAGTGCCTTTCCGGCGACATTTGTAAATGTGATGTGGCCCGCGTGAATCCTGCCTGTTGCACCAATTGGCCCGTGTTTTAATTGAGTTTGACACCCCTGATCTAGATGAATTCATTGGTTCTTCTTTTTCAAGAACTCCAAATTCCAAATGCCTGAGGGAGGACCCAGCACTGTCCCAGGAAGCGTGGACCTGGTTTCAGTTCCAGTTCTACCCTTGAGTCACTGGGTGACCTTGAGGAAGTCCCTTCCCCTCTTTGGGACTCAGTTCCTCATCTGTGCAATGAGGGGTAACTTTGGGAACCCCAACTTTGAGCTTTGAGGATCTGTTTGCCTTTTTTTTCTTCACCATCAGGACTTCTTCCTTTCTGCTTTTTCCTCTCAGTCTTCTTCCTTTCTTCATTTTTGCAGATGGAAGACCTCAATTCTTTTTCTCACTTGTCTTAGCTAGCTCATTTTCAAGGCCACAGTTTTCTTGATGGACAATGAGAGCATTTGGCGAAGAATCTTTAAAGGCTTGCGCATCTCTGATGCTCTGGTCCAGTGGTCTGCCTGGGAGCCATGATGCGAAGCTTCAGATGATGTGCACCCAGGTGGCACTGGATGGCCTGGCCTGGGGCCCCTCCATTCACCCATCACCCCTCAGATGCCCCCAGTGGCCACTTCCCCACTGGCCCACCACACTTCTCAAGAGGACTCTGTGGAAATGGCTCAGACTGAGGCCAACCAGGTAGAATATGCCGCAATGGTTTTTTTTATGTGTCAGCTTTAATTGAGTAACAATCAAACATGATCTTGGTGTTGCAGTGAAGATATTTTATAGGTGTGATTAAAGTCCATAATCAGTTGACTTGAAGTAAAATAGATTATTGTAGCTCATCTGCATGGGCCTGATTATATCAGTTGAAAGGCCTCCAAAGCAGAGCTGAGGCTTCCCTGAGGAAGAAGAAACTCTACCTGTGCAGAGTAGCTCCCATCCAGGCCCCTGTGTTCCCGCCTGCCCTTCCTGGTGGCTTTCTCTACAGATAGCAGCTGTGCTCAGTCGTCCCAACAACCACCTAAGCCAGTTCCTTGCAACCCATCTCTTCAGATCTACTCCCTCTTCGTTCTGTTTCTCTGGTTGAACACTGAACAATACACTGTTCTGTGCTACCTCTGGTCTGACCTGTAGCCTCCAGGCTGTTTCTGCGAAATATGCAACAGAGCTTCCGAGTTCTCCAGTCTGGGCTCTCATGACCTTAACAATGTGCGTCAAACATTTCCTACCTGGGCAGAATAAATTTGTTCTTACTCTCAGCCACATTCTGGCCAAGGCAAAATGAAGCTCTTGAATTCTTTGTCTTTGCTGTTATGTTTTTTTGTTCTCTCTTTTTTTAAAGATTTAATATTATTGTTTTTGACAGAGAGAGAAGGGGGAGGGCCCAGAGCAGTCTCCACAGTTGCACATCATTGGTTTTTCCACATAGTTTCACTCCACAGGAGGGCACGGGGCTGCACAGGGCAGGAACTGGGCCAGGGTCTCACCCCAGTGAGAACTGAACTGGGGGCACTCCTCAGTTCAGCATATGGGTCCACATGGGCTGGGGCTGGGATTCGATCCTCGGTCCCCAGGGCTGCAAAGTGAGTGCTTAACCCACTGAGCCATCCCGGCTTCCCTGTTTAATTTTTCTTTTTTTTTTAAGAATTATTTTATTGATTTTTGACAGAAAGAAACAGAGACAGAGACAGAGAAGTGGGTGGGCCCAGAGCAGTCTCCATAGTTGACATTAGTTTTCCATATTGTTTCACTCCACAGGTGGGCACAGGGCTGCACAGGGCAGGAACTGGGTCAGGAGCCTCCCACATAGGCCCCAGCAAGAACTGAAATGGGGGCACACCTCAGTTTAGCATGTGGGTCCTCATGGGCCAGGGCTGAGATTCGATCCTCGGTCCCCGGGGCTTCAAAGCGAGCACTTAACCCACTGAGACATCCCGGCTTCCCTGTTTTCTTAATACCTCATAAATACTTGAGCTTGGGATTCTTTGTACATTTTTTTCTTTCTTAACCTGATATTACTTTTAATACTAGAATCTTCTAAATACATATTCCTGAGAATGGACAACTTCACCACCCTCACCATTCAATTTAACAGCTGCTCTTATACACCTAAAATGAAGACAAAGAGCCCAGTGTAAGTAACGTGGGGGTCTCCACAGGGTACCGTGTCTGTAAGCTAAAGCAGTCCTTCTAACAAGGGGAGTGTACAGGTTCAAGTGCTGGAAAGGGAACCTGGGCAAGTGAAACCAAAGAACCCTTTGCCTTTTTGTTTCCAAGAGCTGAGCTTTTAAGCATCTCTCTCCTCGTCCTGCAAATATGAACTTGCCAAACACCTGGACGATTGTTTAAAAAGTTAATAAACAAAGCAGATTCCATTCATGTTCACCCCTGCTGGGCGAGCAGGGGACGGCGGGCAGGATATGCTGACCTGTTTTGTACAGTTCATAAAATGGAGAATATTGTCCTCTGGAGTCCAAGAGAAACACAGTGAGTCCAGCAGATCCTTCTTTCAGGGTTTGGGGGCCTGGGATGGAGAGCCAGAGGGTGTGTGTCACCAACAATCAGTGGAAATTACAGAGAAGACAAGCCAAGCTTTCCAGAGTCTTCAGGCTTCGGAGAATCCCAGGCCCTCTCTGGCCCGCAGCCTCGCAGAGGCCTGGACCGCTGGTGTTGAGCCCTCAGCACTGCCTGCAGCAGGAGGCTCTTCCTCCCCCACTCGGGCAGCGACTTTTCTCCTGCTTCTGGCCTGTGCGGATGCATGGGAGGGACTGGCCACTGCTGATTGCTCACCCAGCCCTGCATCTGGGGCAGCTGCCGAGGGCCTCTCGGCTAGAACTCTTGCAGGCTGTGCTGCAGCCCTGACTCCCAGAGCTTGCAGCGGGGCACCTGGAGGGAAGGGCACCACCCCCGGGGCATTCTCAGGCTTCTGCCCCGGTGACTTTGCGGCTGGACTGGGCTTTGACCACTCTACAGGTCACAGTGACCACAGCTGGTGGACCCAGGCAACTGACAGTCCAGTCCAGTGTAGCTTATTAACTGGCCTTTTGGGTATGATGGGGAATGAGGCTGAGGAGCAGGGTTGGAAGGTCAGAAGCATGCATACTTGCCATATAAATTCGCATTATATGTCATTGTGCACATGCCAAGCCCATGTTTTAACCACTATGGTATTTTGCTTCAGTGTAAAGGAATTTAGAAAATTCTCAGCCCCAGCAACAGCCAGGCTAGCTATTTTAACGTCATTCTGCTTGCAACTTGCACTACCCTGAAGACTAATGACATGTAAGTGCAAGTTGCATGCATCATGATATACCCCCATACACTCGCCAAAATGGCTAAAAGTATAAAGACTGGCCATTTACGTGTCAGTGAGGATGTGAAACTGGAACTCACGTACCCTGCTGCTAGGACTGTAAAATGTTACAACTATTTTGAAATTTTATGTCACATGCCGCAGAAGCCTGAGGTTTAAATCCCAGCTCCGTGGGATGGGAGGGGTGGGGGTGCCGGCCACAGCGGGCAGGACGCAAGAGTGCAGGTCACCTTCCATTGTGTGGAGGACGGCCCAGGCGGGGATGGGGCGACACTGGACTGGAGCTTGGGGCACCTATGAAAGCCAGGACGAGGCTGAGCCATCAGGGCTCCACACACAGTGCGGTTGGTCTGGCCTGCTCTCTTCTTGGTCCAAGGATGGGAAAGAGGACAAACTCCTAGGTCCCCCAGGCCTTGAACCCCACCCCGAGGAAATCTCCTTCTGGTTACAGACTCGTCTCTGCCCTGACACGTTTGCGTTTATGAAGCTGTGTAAAGAGACCCCTCCTTCCTCACCGAGGGCTTGCAGAAGAAATCCCTGCCTGGGGTGGACAGCCAAACCCTCAGCTTTGCCAGCTCTTTAAGATTCAGACTCTGTAGTAATAGGGCCTTGCTTAAAAAAAAAAAAAGAAGGCAGCATGTGTTGCAAATTCATGAGCAACATCTGCTAGTAGTTAATAGCATGCTGTCATTTGCTGTGTAATTCCAAAGTCCTCCTCCCTCCCCCTTTCCTGTCTTCCACGTCCCCCAAACCACCCCCTAAAATCTAGGTTGACTTGATTCCCTGCCTCCCCATCCCACCCTGACCACCCAGCCCACTCCTTTGTTGGATTGTTCAAAGCAGTGAGCAAAACCCCAGCCCCCACAGCCACTCACTTAAGGGGACCCATGAGCACATGTGAAAGCTTTGGTTTTGTTTGGTGTTTTGTTTGTTTTGTTGGAGTTTCTATGGGGAGGTGGGGGAAGGGAATCTTTAATAGATTTTTTTCTTCTTTTCCTTTTTTTTTTCTCCCAGAAAAGCAACCTCTCCTGATACAGGACCCAATGAGGAATCAACCACTAAGTCCCAGTAAAATCAAAGCGAAAAAGTTTTAAAAAGAAGTTTGTGCTGCTGGTCAAGCTGTTTAAAAACCCAAGGCTGTATTTTTTGGTGTTTTTTTTTTTCCTCACCATAAATTATAGCTAAAAGCTTGCTTATTTCCTGAACTCTTTTAAGAGGTTTAAGCACATTTGGGGGCATTTTGGAGAAAAGTACAGCTTGTTTCTTCACTGTCTTGCGTCATGTGGATTGGGCACCACGTTCTGAAAGACAAATAGAACCGAGGCGTCTGTGAGCTTCTGAGACACGTTGCTGTAACTGCCATCCCCAGCGCCTGGGACAGAGCTGTCCCTCAGATGAAAGGCCCAACTCCACACCCCCTGCCAGGACTTTCCTGCTCAAGACAAAAATACGGTGCACACACTTGCCCCTAGTGTCTAAATCAGACCGAAGTTATTTACACCAAGTGCTCAAGCCAAAAGCATGACTTAGGGCGTGACCCTGGGATCCTTTTGTCCTCTCATCTCCCCCAATCTCTAGCTTTTACTATTGGTCCTATTTCCAAAACATGTTTTCTGTGTCGCCCTCTCTCCACCTCTGCTGCTATCACTCTAATCCAAGCTACCATCTTCTGTCTCCTAGAATGCATAATGGCTTCCTAACTTGTCTCTCTGCAGACAAAATTATCTAAAAAATGTTCTCTCTCTATTTTTCCTTTCTTTGCTTTACTCCCCTGCACCCATCCCCTAATTTCATATTTCAAGCAGGTAGACAGACCTTATCATGTCATGGTTCTGGGATTATATACTAGGAAGGCTACAGAGCAGCCTAACGATGCCTCTGTCTCTGTAGAAGCCTGAATCAGATGAGGCCCTCAACCTAGAGGGTGGGGAGAGAGTGTATGTGGACCCAACAGCAAAGCCAGAGATGGATGAGGTTTTCCCAGACTGGAAAAGAGAGAGAGAGAAGGCTGTGGCCCCTGAGCGCAGCAAGAAGCTCAGCTCGACTTCCAGGCAGGAGGGGCCCAGATCAGACAGCGTGGCAGCCTGGGGTGTCAAGGAAGGGGGACTTCGCCCATGGCTCAGGCAGAGTCGTTGCGGGGACCACTCTCCTCCTGAAGAGTCAAGGTAGCCACCATTTACTTCCAGTCTTGCAGCTTCTGCTGGGGTTTGTAGGATTCACTCAGCTGGACACCTACCCCTATTACACAATTCCTCATAGGGGAGGGTCTTCTACATCCAGAGTGCATTCAGTTCTTTTTGCAAATGAGGAGGAGACTGCAGGCCAGAGAGCTGGGGTCAGTTGCTGAGGTCACTCAGCCTGGATTTCAGCTGACGTCTCCTGTCTTGAGGTCAAGTGCTTCTTCTGCTTATTTAAGTAATTTCAGCAAAAGAGATGCCTGTGAAGTCAGCAAATCTTCCAACCATTGAAAATCCTAGAATGTTTCTGATCCCCACTGGTCTTCAGGAAAAGTAAGTGAAACAGAGTGGGTGAATTCCTGGTCTTGATCTTGGGCATATAAAATTGAAGGCATGTTTCATAATACACACTCAGTGACCACCTAGAAAATGTTGACTTGTCCAATCCAACCTGTGCCTGGGTTGGTTTTTCAGTCTAGTAAGCAGACACTGTTCATCACCTCATCCTTTCATTCAAGCAGGGGAATGGGACGAGGTCTGTCTTTGAGGAGCTCCCAGTCTTGTCGGGGATGGGGATGTATGGGAGGCTGGGGATAGGCAGATAAGTCACTAACTAGCACAATGCAACAGGCCCACAAACACCGAGGGAGCGCAATCCATAATTAATTCTGCTGAGGGAAGGAGATCTCACAGAGGAGGTGACATTTGAGAACCTAGCTGGGTCTAGAATAATTTTGTCAGGTGGAAAGTGAGCAAAGTCTCGGTTTCCAGTTTGCAGGTGCCCAAGGGATAGAGTTCCCTTGGTTGTCCTGGAGTTCAGTTCACCTCGCCTCTGCCACATGTGACCCAAATTTGACCCCAGTGTCATTCTAGTCCGTGGTGCCATCACTTCCCAGGGTCTTGGGACAGGTCCAAGGCACCTGTCCCCTAGAAAGATTGCAATGATTTACCATAGCATCCAGGGACTGAGCGGGGGCGAGGATCTTAGAATTAAAATCAAAGGGACCACTCTGCGCAGACAGACCCAGACAGAGACCCAAACTTCCGAATTGTCTCAGATCATCAGACTTCTACAACCCACCGCCGGTGGCGGGAGAGGGGAATCTGAGAAATGCAACAGAAGGCATCAGCATTTCCCAACGGCTGAGAGCCAGTCTTTCACCAGGGGTTCTTCCAGGGCCATGACAGGGCCCTGAGGGTCAGAGGTGTGGGGAGGGTTAAGGGAGCCAAAGGGGTCAAAGCACCCTAGAGCCAGCATCAGAGGACATGTGAAGGGACCAGGGGAGGGGACTGTGTTACCTGTAAGGAAGCTCTGTGTGTGTGTGTGTGTGTGCCCTGCCATCCTCTGCTGAGAATTCTCATTGACCAAACCCAAGTGGAAGCCAGAAGGTATGGCACACAGGTGACACTGTCCGTATTGGTCAGCCTTCCAGAGCAGGTCATGGCAGAGAAGGAGTGGCAAATGAGATCTAACCAGCACTGCCAAAGTGATTGAAAAGAGAGGGTTAAGGGGAGAAGCCACTGTTGAGTGAGCAAGCTCACAAATCAATACAGGGAAGAGATACACCACACGATCTCCAAGGTCCTGCCCAACATAATCCGGAGGCTATGCAGGGGCCTCCCTTTAAAAAAGGATGAAGCTCGTCTCTCAAAGATCCTGCCGGACATCAAAATGGGTCCAGGACCACACACTTCAGAGAGAGGGTTGGGTTTGGGGGCTGTTTCAGCCATGGTCAGCGGGACCCCTTCCAGCTCTGCAACTGCCCTTGTCCTCAGAGCTGTGGCCGCCTGAACTCTCACCCTTAGCCCTGGTCCTCCAGCTCTGACGTGTGGCCATAGGGGGACAACTTGTGGCTAAAACAACGGAAGAGGGTGAACTCAGAAGATCTCTACATCAAGCTCAAGTGCACCTTACAACAGTGTAAAGTATGCCACCCTGGATGTAAGCCTCAAACTTGTCCTCACATCACCCTGGGTCCCCTCAGGGGCCCACGGTCTCTGCACCTCTTGACTTTGTTGAAATACTTTCTCTGTTGGCCATAGGGTCCATCATCAAATCTACCTCACAACTCAGACTTGCAGAGAAAGCAACTTTGTAATTTTTTTTATGGGGTAGATCCAATCCTCCCCACCAACTGCCATCCACAGAGTACAAAGACATGCAAAACAGCTTTCAGCCATTCCAGATAATTCATCAGATACATTCCTTTAAGTTATTTCTCTCAGTGATGCCACCCAGGCAGCTCGGCCTCAGCAGCTCAGCCTCAGCTTCCCGGGATGGCATCTGCGACATAGGGCAGATCTGTGGTGTGTGTCCCCGTGGCAGAGGGATGGGTCCTGGGATGTGCCAAGTGGCTCCGATCCCTCTGGTCCACGCGGGTTAACCTCCGGCTTGGCCTGGCCGGGCTCCAAGCATGGGGCTTCAGTGAGGTGGGTACGTGGGGAGCCCTGGGGATCTGAGCCCAGGCGGGGTTGCTAACTGTGTATTTTGCAAAGCCCAGATGAGTCCTGTGCTGGGTGATCTGTGATGGAGCCCACACCCAACCCAACATCAAACCAGGAGTCGGCTGGCCCGAGGGTCCTCAGAAGCCCCACGGCCACCTGGGGTCGCAGTGTCTGAGCTGCACGTTGGGGCTTGCTGAAGGGGCCCTTTCACCCCCAGCCCTCCTACAATCCATTTTCAAAGCCCTGGGCTTCTGGCCCAAGACACCCCAGGGTTGGTCACTAGGCTGTGGCCCAGGAGAAACCTGCCAAGGTCAGGCCGGTTCTGCCAGGCAATGGCCCTGGGGAGGCAGCCTGAGGAGCAGGAGGGGCCAGGCGGCTGTCGGGGGGCCTGACGACCCTCTGATGGGAAGCCCTGAGCCCCTCAAAACGCCCTGCCCCAGTCTTGCTTCCCAGTCCTGGATTACGTAGTAAATACATACAGCTTGTACTTCACGCATCAGCAAAGCTGGGTCACAAGACAAAAATGAGGCTGGGAAAGGCTACTGACAGCTGGAAACAAGTCATCAAAGTAGTTACACTGGTTCTGTTCTCTGTACTTTACAATTTAGATGCTTTGAAAGTCCAAATCCAGCTGCTCCTCACCAGCTCTCCCTCCTCAGTACGGGCAGCAGCTCGGGCTCTGCCGGATCCATGACCTTTGTCAGCGGTTGATGCAGCCAAACTCACTCTCGCTGCCATTCCTGCGCTCCGCCCTCTGCCAGGCCCTGGGCAGGTACTGAGAAGGCGGAAGTGGGTAAGACCCCCCCCCTGGAGGGCTCTCAGCCTCACAGCGGAAGCAGACAGGTACAACTCAGGATAATTACAATAATTACTGGTTTGGGAATGCCTTCTGATTGCCAGAATTCTTACCTACAGCATCCTGAAGACCCTGAGGGGGGCAGGGAGTCTATCTCCAAGTTATGGATGAACTCACTGAAGCTCACAGAGGTCAGGACTAGCCAGCCAGGCAGAACCTGGTCCAGTGTGCGGTGCCTGGCTGCTTTGGTGCCCACGTCACCTCCAGCCACAATGCTTCAGGCCTCACAGGGGTCTCCTTCCAGACGTCCAGGCCTGTGGGGGAAGCTGAGTCGGTTCGGTTCTCAGGCACAGGCCAACGCGAGCCCTGCCCCCTGCAAGTCACCGGAGCCTCTGGAGTCATGTGGGGGGCTCCCTCGGGGCCTCCGTGCATCATGCCCTGAGGAGGCAGCAGAAGAGGGTGCGAGCTGGCAGACCTGGGCACTGGGCTCAGGGCCTGGCAAAGGTGCCCCTCAGTGAAGGGCAGGGCCTGCCGCCGCTGCTGCTACACCCAGAACCTCGGGGGAAAGTGGAAGGCCTGCCGGAAGTGAAGAAGCCTGCCCAAGGGTTTCCCTGAAACGGTTCAATGGAAGGACCACTGTGTGGTGTGGGCAGGACCGGGGGGATGGACGCAGGGTGACCAGATGCAGCACATAAAAACGCAGGATGCCCAATCAAATTTGAATTTCATATAAGCAATAAATATACTTTTCAGGAGAAATACTTAAGAGCTGTAACAGTTGGGACAGACTAAAATTAGTCATGATTTATCTGAACTGAACATCTGACTGAGCATCTTGCATTTTCTTCTGGCAACATACAGTTAAGGACACTAAGATCAGCTACAGCAGGCAGCTGCGGGGTGGGGGGAGGGACAGTGTCAGGACTGGTGGCCTGGAGCTTCCCACAGGGACAGGAATGCAGCCAGCCTGCACCAGAGCTCAGTGAGGAGGGAGGGAATGGGCAGAGGGCGTGGTTAGGGGAGGAATAAATACCCGCATCTCATTCTCTCCTCACCTCTGAGCTCCTGTTGTACCTCCTTTTAGCAAAGGAACCGCTGCTACAATCCACTCTGGGTCTTGGCTAAGGTGACCAGATTTTAACATTGGTAAAGCGGGACACCATTGACGGGGGGGGGGGGGATTCTTGATTAAAAATTTGGTCTATCTCCCGCTGTTCCCTAGCTTGTCGTGCATTCTTTCAAAAACTCGGGACTTTTTAAAAACGCCGTGGAACACGGGACAAATTGTTAAAAATCAGGACTGTCCTGCCAAAAGCGGGACGTCTGGTCACCCTAGTCTTGGCACAAAGCAGAGCAGAGAATGAATGCAAGTGGAGAGACAGGCAGAAAATACCCAACACAGTTCACATACAGATTTCTGTCCTCTCCTCACTCCAGCCTCAGCGGTTTGGAATAATCCTATTCCTACCTCCCGCCTCTAGGCCCTCCAATGGCTTCCATTGCCTAGAGCACCACCCTCAGTCTCTAGCTTTTAAGGAGTCTTTCCCCCTCTCATCTGAGACAGGTACACTGCTCTGACTTCACTGTGGCTCAACCCAACCTCAGGGCCTTTGCTTATGCTGTTGCCTTGGGCAGTCATGGAATTTAGAGCTGGAAAAAAAGCCCTCAGGGGAATCTGTTCTCATCCCATTAGGGGCCAGACAGGAAACCTCAGGCATGGCAAGGGGAAAGGACACACCTACAGCGACTTCTCCAGCCAATCAGCCCTCCCTGGCCTTTCAAGTCCTCCCGCAGTCTGTGCCAGGAACCATGCAGGGCTGCGGGGCCCGCTGTAGACACACAGCTGTGGTCCTCTCCCTTTCATCCCAGATGGCCTTGTTCCTACTTGCCTCCTGCCTCCATGTCGCTCTTCCCCGACCAGAACACGAGGTTCCTTCTCTACGCTTTCCCTCAGCACAGCGCTGGGAATGTCAACCCAGTGATTTTCTATTTAAATTACATCCTTTGATTATAGTTCAACGACTTAATCATAGTTATTACATAACTCAAGATTTGCCTAATTTGGTACTCACAGTATAATGACACACACACACACACACACAAACACACACACACACACACCACACACAGGCTTTGGAATCAGATAACCTGGGTTTGTTTACATTTTTTTCCCAGTAAATCTTTGTTGAATTTCCTTGGGTAAAAAATAAGCTCTTACTGCAGCTGCAAGTGTCACACAGGCTGGGGGACCCAGAGTCCTGTTCTGTTAGAGGAAGGACCTTTCTGATTTCTGCACCACTTCCCCTAGGACACGATAGCATTTGAACAAGGTTCATGTCCCACTAGAAAGTTTAATTTTTAAGTTAAAATGAAGATGGCCAAACACCCTTTTTTCACATTCTTTTTTCCGACAAGCACTTGTTGATTCAAATGATTTGTGGTGCTTTCTCCATGGGAGAACGCATTTTCTTTTGTGTTTTGTTTCTGCTCTTCACTTGGGTCCCCAGATGACTGTCCCGCAGTCAGTGAATGCCGAGTCTCTGTGTTCCCAGCAGCCCCCTCGGCCCCTCCCCTCTGCTCACACATACACACCAGAGCACTAGTGCAGGGAGGGGTGGAAGGTATATAGTTTATTCACAATATCTACTTATTCATAGCAGCTATTGATTCCTGCTCTCCAATGATACAGCTTTTATGATGTTTTTATTTTTATTTTATTGTTTGAGAGAAGATGAGAAAGAGAGAGAGAGAAGGAGGAGGGCCCAGAGCAGTCTCCATAGTTGTACATCATTAGTTGTGGCATGGTTTCATTCCACACAGGTGGGTGCGGGTGGGACATAAACCGGGGGCCCCCCATGCGGGTGAGAACCTTCACCACCCAGCCATCCCAGTGGCTACCAGCTGTACTGCAGTTCAGCTTATGGGGTTGCCCAGGCTGGGGCCTGGAATTGAACCCAGGACCTCATGATTGGGAGGTGATTGGGAGGTGATTGCTCAACCGCTGAGCTATCCCTGCATCCCCATGTTTTTAGTTTCTAGAAATCAGATCTTTTAGTTCAAAACAATGTTATGCAGGGAAGCCAGGATGGCTCAGTGGGTTAAACGCTCACTTTGCAGCCCCGGGGAACGCAGATCGAATCCCGGCCCCGGCCCGTGTGGACCCATATGCTGAACTGGGGAGTGCCCCCAGTTCGGTTCTCACCAGGGTGAGATCCTGGCCCAGTTCCTGCCCTGTGCAGCCCTGCGCCCACCTGTGGAATGAAACTATGTACAAAAACCAATGATGTGCAACTATGGAGACTGTTCTGGGCCCTCCCCTTTCTCTGTCTCTGTATCTCTCTCTCTGTCAAAAACAATAAAAAATAAAAAATAAAACAATGTTATGCAATCACCTGTCAGCATGTGTGTGGTGTTTATATAATTTGAATTTTTATATCCCTGAAGAAAAAAGACTTTAAAAAAAAAATCACAAAATGTCTGGTACACAAAATGTTTATCCCCTACTTCAGCAACCAGTTATTTCCTCAGGAACAAGCTACAGTTACGGGACAGCGTTGTCATTGATCCTACATGCTTCCAGAAGCTTCTCTTCCCTTTCTTCTGTGCTCTACCACCACCCACACACATGGCCAGCAACTTCAGAGGTGCAGTTCAGACACATCCATATACAACCCTTTCTAAGTTAATACCGTCATTGTTTTCCCCAAGAACATTGGTCATATTATATTTGTGGGCCTGACCCTTTTGGATGATGAAGAAAAGAAGGTAGGAAAAAAGGAAGTGAGGATGAAAGGAAGGAATGGAGGGAGGGAGGGAGAGAAGGAGAAAAAGGGAGATCCTCCAGGCTAATTGAAGCTGTCACCTCCAATGTCAGAACCTACTTACAGCCCCTTCCCCACCATGAAAGTGGAGGAGAGTTAGGGTTCAGCCTTAGGTAGGAACCTGTACACAGGTGTGAGTGTGCAGGTGTGTGATAT
Source organism: Craseonycteris thonglongyai (assembly GCA_004027555.1). NCBI lineage: Eukaryota > Metazoa > Chordata > Mammalia > Chiroptera > Craseonycteridae > Craseonycteris > Craseonycteris thonglongyai. Next base: position 133,078 of record PVKE010000254.1, on the reverse strand, counting down.
TAGCCTGCAGGTGAGGTTTAGGTGTGTTAAAACACGGTGCATTTACACTGGCACATCACAAGGGTCCATCTGCTCTGCTCACATTGCCCTGTGAGCCTAACATATCTTTCTTCTGCCACTTCCAGCCCTTGGGAACCTCACCTTCCTTTCAAACCCACCGCCCCCGGGAGCTTTGTCTGACACTTGCCTTCCTTCCACTCCAGTCACTTTCTGTCGTCCGCAGGAACCATTACGATGGCAGCTGGGCCCAGTCCTGAGCCAGTGGAAAGGGTGTGACCAGGGCAGAACAAAGCAAAGCAGTACCGTGGGACCCACATTGGGAATGGCTGCTGGAGTACAATGTACGACAGACACGTGGCGTGCAGCGCAGGTCACTCATGACCAGCACTGCCAAGGGGAGGCTCAGAGCAGGAGGACCAGCTGCGAGGCCGGAGAGCGGCTGGCCACGCGGGCACAGGGGAGGCGCTCAGCCGTCATTTTCACACACTGGGGGTGCTTGTCCTGAGGGCACCATGGGGCAGACAAGGTGTTCGAGAACTATCTGTGAATGAGAATAACTCAATGAATGGTTTTCCAGAGGTTGAGGGATTTCCAGGGCTGTGAGCCCCCAGAATCCGGCAGGCTGAGTCCTAAGAAAATAGAATTCCTGAGTCTGGGCAGCCAGGGGAGCAGTCATGGTTTTCAGCCCAACGTGTATGTCACCATAGTGGGGCCCCAGGCTGGCAAGGAAACACGATGTCCAGGGTCCAGCACAGACCCTGGCTTGGCCAGCAAAACGCAGCAGCAGCCTCCAAAGGAAGGGCATTAAAGGACTCTCTGGATCTGATTTCTCTCTGTGTCAACGTTTCTGAGGCTTGAACATCAAATATTGAGATTATGGATGATTTCAATGTTCTTCTTTGTACTGTTCTGGATTTTGAAAATGTCTCCCTCTGATCACCAGTTTCCCTTTCCTCTTCCCCCTGCCTTTCATGACATCTCCGCTCTTCTCTCTGCACGTTTAGCTCTCCTATGAGGTTTTGCTGATGTCTAGGGTCATTGTCCAAAAGTGCCTGGTCTCGAAGTGAGGCCAAAATTCAGCCTGAGCCTCATTTGTCAAGCCTTGATTCAGGCCGCAGGAGGGGTGCCTTCTCATAATTCATGGGCCTAGAAGGTACTGTGTGGGCCAGCCGAGGCCAGGCTGATGCTCCCAGGGACATGACTCTAGACAAAGACACCTGCTGCCGCCACTATCACCCACTCAGGACGTGCAGTCAGATCCCGACGGGCTGAGCCGGCTTTGCTGGGCATCCCTGCTATCGCTGGGAGCATGGCCGTCACTCTAGGACCCCATCATAAAGTGACCGGGCCTCTCCATAAGAGGCCACAGTGGCACTATGTTCTCTAGGATCCTCAAAGCCACATTATTCCAGGAAAAATGCTACACTTAGCTACAGGTCAAAGCCAGAGCCTCAGTCACTCAGAGCTTTAGTGAAGCCACACGCTCTACTTTCACTTAACTAGGGGATAAATCTAACTGTTGGGGACAGGGGGTGCTGGGTAATGGAGTAAATCTGAGTGACAGCCACTCTGCTGACCTGCAGTGACTCTTCTTTCGGGCCTGAGGGGCTCATTGATCCAAAATTGGCATGTATGGGTTCCTTGCCTCAAATTTGATGCTTTCCCAGAGGCTCCCTCCATCCCCCAGACAGACAGATTTCAGGAGCTCTCCCCACCAGTGACCCAGACAGGCCCACACATGTCTGCCGCAGGCTTAGGGACAGCCATGCTCCTCCCTCCTCCCTGTGTTGCTTTTATAATCAGAAGAAACAGGTTGGTCTTCTTTCCTTCCCCGCTTCCTTTCAGATTAAACTGCAGCATACAACCAGCTTCAGAAATTCTCAGGGTAGAACACATGGAAGCAGGTGTGAGTAGACATGGCGGCTCCTATCCAACAGCCTTCTCTGTACCTTTCTGTCTCGGTCAGGAGTCAGGAGGCCTTGAACTCAAGGTCCCCTCCCAGCCTCAAGAGATGAATCTGAATTAGTTACCAGGAGTGTCCAGCCTTTTGGCTTTCCTGGGCCACATTGGAAGAAGAAGAATAGTCTTGGGCCACACATAAAACACACCAACGATCGCTGATGACCTAAAAAGAAAATCGCAACAACAACAACAACAAAAGTCATAATGTTTTACAAATTTGTGTCGGGCTGCATTCAAAACCGTCCTGGGCCACATGCAGGTTAAGCTTGGCTTCAACTATCCGTGCTCATTCCTTTCCCCTTCCCCAGTGGTTTCGGCATTTCTCAGCACCCAGTCTCTGGTCAGGACCTGCCCTCCCCTTGGGTGTGGCTGCCCCATGAGCAAAAGTCTTCCACACACAGAGCCCAGCCCATGGGCACTCAGCTCCAGGTAGGCCCTGAGGTCTACGTGGTGCATATGGCTCCACCGGCTCACATCTCTCATTCTCCCAGGTCAGCTTGGATCCACCCCAAGCACTCTCACATCCCCACTAAGTCTGTGTGGGAACTCTGGGAGCTGCCCCTTCATCAATCACTGGCCTGCGCTGGTTGCCACTGGGCACCTGCTGACTTAGGCAGCCTGGCATGGACCCTTCAGGTCAAGTGGCGTTGTACTTTCTGTACAGTATTCCCAGTGCAGGGACATTGGACATGGCTGGAAGCTCCAGGATCTAGGGTCCAGAAGGCCCAGGTGCACCCAGGGAGGGCTTTTGCTCATAGACCTACCTCCCTGTAACATCCCTCAGACTGCTGGGGGTTCGGGGATGGGATCCCTTTTCTGTGCTATTCTTAAAGGCGCCCCCTGCAGGCCATGGGTCCACACTCTTCTGTGAGAGTGGGCTATTATTATTAGAGACAGATCAGGCCTGCTTTGCAAAATTCTCTCAGGCAAGTACACACCAAAGGTCAGGTTACTTGCTCCCAATGGGAAGGAGAAAACAGCTGCAGAACATATATTAATATCCAATTAACTGTCCCTGGTGGGGTGGCAGCCTCATGCACTGATTCATTCACTGTAATGAGTGGGATGACTGGACATACAATTAAGGAAGCTGAGCAGTTGATTCCTGTTTGGGGACCGGGAGGGGCCTATGGAGTCTTGCAAGTCTTTTTGGATGAGGTTGGGTTTAGGCTATCTTTTGTTAGGAAGTTGACAGGAGACACACAGGGAAATGCATTCTAGACAGAGGTGACAGCTTCTGGATAAGAGATATAATGGAACCTGCAACAGTGTAGGTGTGTGGGTAGGGGGAAGGGCAGTGGAGAATAAGCTTAGGAAAACAGCTTGAGACCAAATTAAAAACAACACTGACAGACTGACAGAGAGGGGTGTGTGCTTAACTTTAGCTTGAATTTTTTTTTTTTTTTTTAAGATTTATTTTATTGTTTTGAGAGAATGAGAAAAGGTGAGAGAGGGAGAGAGAGAAGGGAGGGAGGACCCAGAGCAGTCTCCATAGTTGCACATCATTAGTTGTGACATGGTTTCATTCCACACAGGTGGATGTGGGGCTGTGTGAGGTGGGAACCCAACCAGGGGCCTCGATCATGGAAGGAGAGAACCTTCCCCCCCGCAAGCCATCCTAGAGGTTACCAGTTGTGCCGCAGTGCAGGATATGGGGTTTGCACAGGCCAGAGCCAGGAATCGAAACCCCACCCTCGAGACTTCGAGGCAAGCACTTAACCTCTGAGCTATCCCGGCATCCCCTTTAGCTTCCATTTTTATCAGTGACACATACTCACAGCTTATAGCCCTTGTCCCTAGTCCCACTCTCATCTCCTCCTCCTCAAGATTTCAGCTGGTTCTTTTAGTATTTCATTGTATAGCTCTAAATGCTATACTTAAACTACTACTATTTGATTTTCCTATTTTGAATGTCATTCATTGAATTTCCACTATAGAAGATGAGGCTTTCATTCCTTCACACTATGGATAAACATATTTCTTATCCCTTCAAATATACATAGTTACATTGTAATTTCATTTAGATCATTATTTTGCAATGACAATATTATTGCTGCCTCAATGATATTCACAGCTGAATTATATAGTATACTATGGCAACTTTTTCTTTCTTGCTTTTGTGTGTGTGTGTGTGTGTGTGCTTTTCCTAAAATTAATCATTGGCTCAAATAAAGTAAATAATTAAAAAAATTATTGGCTCTTGTTTGGTTGGTTGGTTGGTTTTGTTTAGCTGTTCAAGTACTTATTACTAATCAAACCTCGAAGTTTTTGTCAAGTATTTAGATCTCCTTTCAAGATATTCCAAGGCCTGTGGTGTCCTACCAGTTTTGTCTTCGCCGGAAGCACTGTTCCCATCTGGAAGATTCCCCTGAAGACCTGTGTACAGCCAGGGCTGGGGGAACCCCTTCCCCTCCCTCTGGGGTTATCTCTCCTTGGCCTTCCTTTCTTGTTTTGCCCTCATATTTACTGGAGCACATCCTCCAGTAGCTTCCCAAGAAAAGGTGCATTTGAGGCCAATTTTTTGACATTTGACTGTCTGAAAACGACTTTATTTTCTCCTCAGTTACAGTTGACATTCAATATTATGTTCGTTTTAGGCGTACAGCACAGTGGTTAGCAAGAGTCCTTATTCTACCCGTCCAGTTGACGGTTTCACTACTTTTTGTAAAATATGGGGAATAAAATTGATACTGTATGTGTATTGGTAATCCCTGTATTGAGTTTTACAAGTAATCTGCCGACTGGTAAGGGCGCCCTCATGTGCTGCTATGGTGTAATGTCAACGTGGTCTTCCGCGGCCTTTATCTTCCCCACTGCATTTGTCTCCTTATTGCTGCTCTGAGAAAAGCGCTGGGCTGCACGCGGGCCCCTCCAGGTCAGAGCAGCAGCCGCCGGCCTTCTGAGAGTGAGACCTCCTCTAGCCAGACCCGAGGCTTTGTCTGGTTACATGCCACACATGTTTATACTCTGAAAGGTGATTGAGGATCCCAGTATGTTTATGTGGGTTTTACCCATTGATTTATACTATATTAGAAACTAAAGCTGAGAATTTTAAAAATACGTATTAATCCATTTAAAACAGCATTAATAACCCACATTAACAAAACTTTTTAATGAAAAATATCTAGGCTTAAAGGGTGGCATTCTTTTACACCTCTGCAGATCTCTTTTACGCCTCGATTAGAAGAGAGCTAGATTCTTACATCAGCTCTTGCATTCAGTCTCTTGCCCTGTCACATGTCATGTCGCCTCTGGGAAATACTGTACGCTTGTGAGAGAATGAGTGAAAAGGCAACTAACATCTCAGATTTATTATGAAAACAGTTTGAGCTTGGCACCCCATGAAAGGGTCTTGGAACCCCTAAGTCCCCCAGACTGCTTTATGAACTGCTGAATTAAGACCATGGTCACAGGAGCCAGGGGCCTGGATACAGATCTAGAATTGAAACTCTTTTTAATGGTTATCTTTGAGGTTCAGATTCCCTTGCTGTCCACAGAGCATACCTTGCATTGAGATGGGCAAGGTTCACACTCCTGTGATGTTCTATAAATGTCCCCCAATGACCACTGTCTGGTGAGGTCCTGAGCTCCCGGCCCACCCAGGCAGGAGGGTGAGTCTTCGAGGGAAGCATCACAGCCATGTTTGTTTGGCTGAGCACTTTCCGCAGTGCTTCTCACCCACCTTGCTAACGGGCACTGCTTGGAGCCTGGAGATTTAGATGTAAGCTACTCAAAGCACCGGTGGCTAACACTGTTAGGGGCCCTGCCTTCAGTCCAGGCTACTCTGGGGCCCCTGAGCAGAAGTGGCTCTTTCCTCTAAAACAAGAAAGCTGAGAAAGATTCTTTTTTTTTTAAGTGAGGAGGTTGGATTAGATCACCCTTTCTTTTTTTTAAGATTTATTTTATTGTTTTTGACAGAGAGAGAGACAGGGAGAAGGGGGAGGCCCAAGCAGTCCCCATAGTGGTATGTCATCAGTTTTCAACATGGTTTCATTCCACACAGGTGGGTGGGGGCCGTGCAGGGCAGGGACCAGGCCAGGGGCCTCCCACACGGGAGGCATGCCCCCAGGAGCTGGGGGCTGAACTGGGGGCCTCCCATATGGGAAGCACACCCCTATTCAGCATGTGGGTCTACACAGGCCAAGGCCAGGACTCAATCCTCAGACCCTGGGGCTGCAAGTAAGCACTTAACCTGCTGAGCCACCCCGGCTTCCCGAGAAAGAGTTTCTGATGGTCCCAAGAAAAAGACCTGTCCCTGAGCCAACCCTTGCCACCCCAAAGCCCTGCTCAGAGGTCTCCGCCCAGGTGCCCTGTTTTCTGCCCCCTCCCCCAGGTCCTGGTCAGGTCCCCGCACCCTCAGCTTCACCAGGATTTAGCAACTTGTTCTTTTCAAATAGACAGCGGTCTGCAAAGCCTTACATGCTCCTCAGAGACACCTCCAGTGATGGGGGTTTCAGACAAGTGGAAATGCCACAGAAGGGGGCCGTTTAGGGCGGGAGGTTTGGGGTGTGTCCTCCTGGTTCTGTGACAGAATAGACAGGGATTTCGAGGAAGTAGTCACGTGTCTCAAGCATGTTACTCTGCTTGATTCCACTGGCCACACCGTAGCTGCTCGAAGTTTGCTAAACTGGGTTGAATTTGGATTATCTGGGGTATAATTTTTCCATCATTAAAATGAGGGGGTTGGACAAGAATTCTCAGGGGCCTACTAGCTCTAATGTTGTATAATTCTATAATTATATGCCTGTGTTGGAAAATGACTTGTAAATGACAATAAAATAGTATCTGTGAATATGTTCACCTGCCTGCGTTCAGTGAATTATTGAACAAAAGGAGCAAGAGCCCTGGTACAGTCTGACACGGTGTACAGAACATCACAGGAGCGTGGACCCTGCCCAATCTCAGTGCAGCGTAGGTTTTGAATGAGCAAAGAAAAGGGATGCTGAGCTCCAAAGATAGCCATTAAAAACTAAAAATAAAAAAAGTTTAGGTCCCAGATTTATACCCAAGCCTGTGGCTCACATGAGCATAGTCTTAATTCAGCAGTTTTCCAGGTGCTCTGGGTCCCCTGGGGCGTCCTCAAGACCCTTTCAGGGAACCGTGAGATTAGAACACAGGTCCCACATCAGCTCACCTCTCCCCCCAGCCCTGGTAGCAGCCCTCTAACTCCTCTCCTGGACCCCTGGCCTCCTCCACACAGCAGCCCACACAATCTTTATCAAATGCCAGCTGATCTCCTCCATGCCCCGTACGTCCCAGGGCTTCTCTGGCATTTCCACGGGGGTCTCTCAGGACGTGGCGGAGAGAACGGAGCCCCTCACCTGGGACACATCCTGAAGCAGCCCACCGCAGCTCACATCGCATGGGAGGCTCCTGTGTCCGCTTTAAATGCACAGGGACTTTGTATTACTATGTTCCCTAAGCCAGCATTCTTTCCATCTTAAATTCATGTGTTTAATTATGGACTCCCAAGCAAACTCGAGCCACGTGGCTCTGGTGACGTCTGGATTTCCTTGCACATCATCAAATGCCTCCGGAAGCAGGAATGCCACCCACTTTCCCTTGAGACACAACCACCTCCGGGAAAAGACCCAGCTCTTCAGAGGGGCCCTGAAGGGCGTCCCTGACACCTGCCAGCCCTAAACCCTGGGGCCTCGCCCCTCCAGCCTTTGCCCCCATTCTTGCTCTTCTCTCCCCTGGAAGGCTGCTATCCCATGGGATTGGGTCCTCCTGGGGTCCTGGGGTCCTTCCTACGTACAGAGCACTCCTCTCCTGCCCCCGCCCCTCTTTGGCATCAGTCACTCTGCCGCCCATTCTGTCACTTGACTCCAGGTTTGCACCTGGGATGGAGGGCGCGGCGTGGGTGATGCTCAGTGACCGTGAGGCCTGTGGAGCGGAGACGTGGGCGCGCCGATGGCTGGCGGGGGAGGGGTGCTAGGGGACGCGAGCAGTTCCAGTTCTGGCCGCACGGTGGGGCTCCGGGCCCCGCACCGGATCTCCGTGCAACCTGCCGGCCCCCAGGCACCTCCCAGGGAAGGGGCCCTGTTGGGCGAGCAGGGTACCAGGAAGAGGCAGAGCTCCCCACGGGGCAGCAGTCTTCCCGGGGCGGGGGACCCAGCGAGGAGCCTACGGGTGACCAGAGGCCCTCGCATCATGTGGACGCCTTCTAGAACACAGGACTCGCTGTACATTCCCAAACGGTGAGACTCGCCATTGGCTACCCCACACCTGCACCCGACCCCGCGAGGCCTACCTTCCTCATCGTGGGCCTGAAGCTGCTATGAGTCTGTGCTTTGCCCCTTAGCCGCTGTGTGACACGGGACAAGTGGCTGCACCGCTCTGGGCCTCAGCGGCTTCATGTGAACAAAGAATAACTGTGAACAAAGATATAACTGTCTACCCAGAGGATTTAATAGGAAGAGAAGAGTGTGTAGGGTGCAATGAGGGGGTCAGTCACCCCAGCTCCACTTCCGGGGTCTCTGGAGCAAAAGACAGAATCCCCTCTGGGACCATGACCTTGCACTTGTAGTGTGCTGCTTCATAGGCTCCATCAGAGCACAGAGGGGTGGAAGCCTGGCATGATGGGGCAAGGCCGGGACTCAGGGGCATGGATAATCTGAGTTCTAACGATGTGAGGGACTTGCAAGGCACCCCCTGAAGCCCTTCCAGAGCCTTCCTGGGTCGTCTCTGCTCTCAAACCAGCTGCTTTAGTGGGGGAGGAAGAATGGGAAGAAGGAAGAATGACCTCCCAGCCCTCCTGGCACACGTGCAAGAGTGCATCCCACCTCTTGTAAATTTGAAAAGAAGAAAACATTCTTTGGTTGTGTTTAGGAATGAAGTGTGCAAGAAAGGGCGTGTGTGCATTCTTAGGAATATTGCTTGAAACCAATTTCAGCATGATCGAATAAAAGGCTTCCTGTCTACATTCCACTTTGATAATTGCCTATCAAAACAAGCTGGAGGGGTGGGCACCACAGTGGAACCATGGGATGCTGGGGGAGCTCAGTATCCCTCCCGATGGGCAGCTCCCTCATTGCCCCTGCTCTGCCTTCACACTGGGGCTCTCCCAGCCTGGACTCTGACCTCCCATCCCCGCCTCTCCACCCTCCTCCACTCTGTTTCCTGGGGCTCTCCCCACCCCATCCCCAACCCCAAACCTCCTGAAGGGAGGCCCACAAGTTCTTCATTAGCCAGTAATCCTGAGGGGCTCCCAGCATGCTTCCCAGCCTCTCCACTCCCCATTTTTCTTGGGGGACCCTGAGTTGGTTTTGCCAACAGCTCATGCCTGTGAGCATTTGGGGGAAGCTGAGCATTGCTCGACAGCATCGGTCTCCCATGGCCTCCTCTGAAACCGCCCCACACACTAGCATACTGGCCACACAGGGTCATAAGCAGCCAGCCTCTACTCTGGGCCTTCTCGTGCGTTCTCTAACTGTCCCTGTGCATTGACTTTGCCTCCTCAGCCAGACTGAGAGCTCCTGGAAGGCAGGGCCAAGCTTGGCCTGCCCTAGCTGTCCCCCTGAGTGCCTGACCTGGTACTGGGCACATAGGGGCACTTGGAGAGTGTTGGCTGGGTGTAAGCTGAAGAAGCTGGACCAAGGTAGGATGGGGGCAGGGCATGGGCTGAGTCTGCAGGCCTGTGGGAACAGAGAGGCCTTGGAGTTACTGTGAATGACAATAAACACCAATTGTAGGAAGGAAAAGAAACAGCTCAATGTAAAAAAAAGAATTAAATAACGAAATAAAAGAGGGTCGCTGACAGGTCACCACCAGCTACAGTAACACCTCCCCAACCTGGAGCTGTTGAAATCCATGAAGGGCGCATAAAGGGTCCCTGAGTAGCCAAGATTGATGTCACAAACTCCCCACACTAAAGCTCATGCACTTTACCCTGAGTTGAACCCCTCAGCTCTATGTACTCAGGAATCCCTGCTTTTATGAACATTTCTAACAAATGCAGGCATCTGGTCTGCAAATCCGCAACAGATTAGGAGCAACAAATCAAAGTGCGGTTCAACTGCTTTGGGCCGACATGCTGACGGTGTAGAGAGGTGACCGCTGACAGCCTCAGTGAGGGATGAGGCTGATGAGCTATAAAGGGCTGTCATAAGGGCTCAAAGGGACCAGCAGCCTGGGGGCATCTGGCACGGGCGTCCGGCCACACCTAGTCTAGGCAGTGCCCTCTTAAGCCTGTCGTCACTGTGAGCTCAGTGTGGACATGGATGCTCACCATGATTAAACCTGAGTCACGAAGAAAGTTAAACGATGTTCAAGACTCTACCTAAGTAGCTAAGGAAGCAGCTTATTCATTTTCAATCAATTTCCCTCCAAAATGTTTCTGATTCACTTAAGGAAGCTTACAGGGACCCATCCTTTGCTAACTAGAAAGCTGACTGGCAGCTTCCATTTCTGGTTTCCCAGGCACCGTGGGCACATGCCGTCATGAGAGGCTGCGCGATTTATCACCACTTTAGAGATGAAGGCAAGTGAGTCACTGAGGGTCCCCTGGCCTAAGTAAAAGGTCAAGGCTCAATGTCAGGTGTCCTTGACATTTCCACCAGCTCCACTTCCCCACAGCTGCCTCTGTCCAGGATGATTCAGCTCCCTGTGGGCTCCAGATGAGATTTACTGTCCTGATGTTGCAAAATGTCCTCTTCTTCGATGGTTGCCTTCCCTCCTGGTCTGTCACCACCCACAGAGCAGCTCTGGGCTGCTGGGTGTGACTTCCACTCCCATCAGGACACCTCAGCACTAGGCATCCCACCTTCATAACATGTTGGCCCAAGGCCTGGTTCTCTCTGGATTGGTTCTTCAGAAAGGTCACGTGCTGGGCACTCATGTCATCAGCACCCCTAACCCCGAGTTAGCCATTGGTGGAGAGGCAGTGTGGCATAGTGGGCTCTATGGTCAAGTATGCACTATGTAGCCTTGAGAATGTTACTGAACCTCTCTTCGCCTCAGTTTTCCCATCTGTAAAGTCAGATCACAGCACTAGTTAAGTCACAGGGTGGTTGTGACCACAAGTAAGTTAATTTAATGTGTCTGGCACTTAGTAAGCATTTGACAAATATCAGCTGTCATTGCTACTACAAGGCAATTCATGGATCATCTTCATAACCTGTCTCAAATCCCTTTTTTAGAATAAGACTGGTTACAAAGAATCTCAAATCGTCATGCCAAACCAGTAAGATGGGTATGGGTTTTCCCATTTTGTAGCTGAGGCTCCTGAAGCACTCCTGGAGAAGTGAAGTGACTGACTCCAGAACAGAGTGCTGGGAGGTGGCAGAATTGGGATTTGAACCTGGGTGCTAGGGTCTGAAGGTGTGTGTTCCTCCCAAGATGTGGTATTAGGAAGGGCCTCAGGAAAATGATTAGGTCATGAAGGCTCTGCCCTCATAATTGAGATTAGTGCCTACGAAAGGGACCCCAGAGAGCTAACTTGTCCCTTCTGCCATGTGAGACTAGAACTAGAGGCACTGTCTGGGATCAGAAGGTGGGCCCTTACCAGATGCTGAGTCAACTGGGGCCGTATGATCACGGACTTCTGAGCCTCCAGAACTCCGGCAAGAAGCGTTCATTGTTTACAAGCCTGTCAGTCTCCGGGTATTTTGTTATTCTTTCTGAACAAACTAAGACACGAGGTTCACCTGACACTTGAGTCATGACCTCCCCATGATATCACAACTACCTCTCTCAAGAGGCATGTTCAAGGCAAGAACTTCCTTGGGAAAGTGAGTAGGAGAGCAATTTTACAGCTTCTGAAAACTGGAATTCCCACTTTCAAATCCTGCCTTGAGAGACTGAATCACCCAGATGCACGGAATGTAAAGTTGCAGAAGCTAAGAAGGAAAGTTCGGGAGGAAGAGGGTCCTTCTATTTTTCTGTAACAGAGAAGCCTGAGAGGTAAAGTTGTCCATTATCATCGTTCAGGGGTGTTCTGGATCCACTGCCATGTAACCAGTTACCTGAAATTGTAGGGGCTTAAAACAACTACAGTCACTTTATTATTGTCTCTCACAGTCCTGAGGGTGGCTGGGCTCAGGGTCCTTCCTGCCGTTGCAATCAGATGCTGGTTGGGGCCAGAGTCATCCAGAAAGTCTCCTCACTCACATGGCTAGTGGCTGACACTGGTGGTCAGTGGCAGCCAGAACACCCCCTAGTGGACACTCCATGTGACCTGGGCTTTCTGACAGCATGGCAGCTGGATTCTAAGAGCAAAAGCACCCCTAGAATAGGGTGGGAGTACGTGGCGTTTTTCTGACCTAACTTTGGAAGTCACATAGTAACTTCTGCAGTGACGTCTAATCATCAAGGCAGTCACAAAGACCCACCCAGGTTCCAGGAGAGGAGACCCAGACCCCTATACCAAGGAACAGTGTCAAGAAGAGTATGTACCATCGAGGCCATCTTTGAAATAATACAACCTGCGACATGGCAGGCTTTCCCGGAAGAACTTTGCATTTGAAGGGAAAAAATGATGAAGAGTGAATTGAGACTCTAATAGGGATCCCTCCCTGTAGTCACGTCTGACAATAGATCCTTCGGGAAACAGGCCACAAGAAACATGGTTGGCAGCAAGCTTTGCTGCTCTGCCAAAGCTGTCATTGAAATAAATAGGATTAGATCTGCAGTGACTTCATCATCCCGAGGGTTCTAACAACATGTAATTTGCAGCCATGCTGTGACCAGCAAAGCCGCCAGGACATGTGAGTAGGAATGCCTGGTCACCTCTGGGATGGGACCATTTGCTAGAAATCTTGCAAGCCTTTGACCCTGTCCACCAGCAGACAGATCTTGACTCCTCCTCATATCAGCTATTTGCATGCAGGCAAAAGCTGGAGGTGATTTTGCTTTTGAAGTTCCTGAGTCAGCCAGAGCCCCAAGAAATGTCCTCTGTCTTGTCCCAGCCCCGCTCCGTGAGGTCCCAGTCTCAAGACAGAGCTCTAGAAATTCAGTGAAGTCAGGGCCCTGGGGAAGGGAAGGAGGCAGGGCGGCCCCATTCAGCAGGGTCCAGCACCTGAGAGGCTGAGAGGCAGGACGCAGACTGGCAGGCTCCAGGGAGAGCACCCAGCATCCGGCTAGGAAGCAGGGGCAGGCCGGGGGCACAGATGCCCTCAGGGCTCGTCTGGGGGTGGGGGTGGGAGGTGGGTAGTGGGAACTACCCACCATGAACTGTCTCTGACATGCCACTGCTTTCACCTACATGTTCTCAGGTAATTCTTATAACCACCATCCCAGTTTCACAGATGAGGAAATCAGGTTCAAAAATAATAAATGGCTTTGCCCCCGGCCTCAATCAGGAAGGTACAGAGTCAGGATTTGAACCCCAGAACGTTGACTGTTTTCCGCTGCACCAGGCAGAAGACAAAAAGGTAAAAGTGAGTGGGTGCCATGGGGCAAGACCTTATTTGTTGGGAACCCAACCCAAGAGAGCTTTGTGTGAGGCCTGGGAGCCCGGCGGGGCTGGGAGCACTGGACAGGAAAGGCTGGTTTCCTTCCGGCCTCGGGGTCTGGAGCAGCCGGGCCAGACCAAGAATTTCTGGCAGAGCAGGCCCACTGCCCCTGCCACGCCTCGCCAGGGCTGCCACTCACGGCCGCAGCCTCTCTCAAAGCCCTAAGATGAAGCATCTACTGTCCCCCACATTCATAGTCACTGATATATCCAAACCTAGCAAACTGCCTTCTCCCAAAGGTAGGGACGAAAGAAAGGATGGGATTGTTAGGTTCAGGGTTCCCTGACCATCCTTTGCAGGTCTCATTCCATCCCCTCTAACCTTCTTCTCTTCTCCAGATGGCCCAGGGGATGTCCTTGTCCCCTCACGGCCAGATGACGGGATTCCCATGATGACGGGATTCCCATGATGACGGGATTCCCATGAGCCCTTTCCACCACCGAAAGGCAGTCTTGGAAGCCCGTAAAGAGGCATGAATGACACAGAAGTGGCTGCTGTGGGGCCCGGTGAGGCCTGGTTTGCCCAGAAGTGTCCATCAGAGGCCGCCCTGGTGTTTGGCCCTAGATAGTCCCACCCCACACCCAACTCCCCCCACACCCAGCCCAGCAGGGGCTAAAGGCCACGTTCCCACGCTGCTCCTGCTGGCACCGGGCCAGGCCCCAGTCAGTGCCTTTCACGGCTGTGCCAGCTCGGAGCCCAGAGCACCTCAGGGTTTGGTCTGAGGGGAATCATTCAGTCTCAGTTACCCGCCGAGAGGGCTCACAAATCAATGCCTCTTTATTTCCTGAAAAGCTCCACGCTCACAGCAGTGGCCCGGGACAGATCTGCAGTCTCTTCCCACCCAGGCAACCTTCTGTGGGTTGAAACCAGAATTTCAACCAATGAGAAATTCTTGGTGAAAATGGAGAAGTGTCTGCCACATACCTGCACTGATGAACTGAATCTCAAGTCCTTGACCATGCCTCCGTGGGGGTGGGTGGACTCACACTACCTGGGGACCTGAATTCATTTATTCATTCAACAGAATGTGCACCATATTCCAAGCTGTGGTGGCCTTGGGGCACGACAGCCATCAAGACAAACTCCGCAGACAGTGACGAGCTGGTGTGGGTGAGTGAGCTGTCTGGCCATTTTCCACACTGTCAATGAGAGGACTAAGTGCAGTGATCCTGGACGGGGCCATCCAGCTGGAATGTGTGGTCCTTGGTCACTACATCCTGGCCTGGGATGGAAGCAGACGAGGACAAGCCTGAACCCTGAGGTGGATTAGAAGAAGAGATCGCAAAGAGCCCAAGCCATGAGGCTGTCATGGGGCTGTACCAGTGTGGTCACAGATCCACTACAGGCCACTGCCTCCAAGTAGGAGAGGTCACAGAAATCACAATCAGTCCCAAAGCTGCAGATGAGGACACTCGAGCCCCTTCTCTAGGCCCTGAAGCAGTTGCTTGGTTGGAAGAAGCTGACAGTAAAAAATGAACAGGTCTCCAGGCCAAAGCACACTCCTGGAGACTCCTCCCCTGCCCCCGCCAGCTTAGGGAAGGACTGCCCTCTGTCCTCGCATCCACCGTGGCCGTGGAGGCAGGCACTGGACAGCCTGTGACCCTCAGAAATGTCTGGATGAAACTTCCAACCAGAAACTCAAGAAGGCCTCACCAGGAGGGCTAATGGCCACTGGTCAAGGCTCACCCACAAAGGGAGACCAGGTGGGGCCCATCCCAAGAACCGCATCCATGGCCTCCCTGAGAAATCGGCTGGTGTCCAGGAGACGGGGCATTCTGGCCTCCTGGCTGCCCTCTACACCCCACCTTGCCTGCCGCAGCCCTCATCCCTCCACAGGAGGCTACGTTCTCCCACAGCCACGCGGAGTAGCCGGGGAGAGGGGGCGTGGGGGTGAGCAGACTTCTCTTGCATGGAAAGGGCAAAAGCCCCCAGAGAGCAGGGCCAGAGGCTGTCAGGGTGGAACCACCCTGGCTGGAGGTACCTGCCCTGGGGCAGCTCCAGGAGGTCTCCAGAAGCCTGCATAGACCTCCAGGGACGGGACCTGCCCTCTGGGTTCTGGTATTTGTGAGGCCTCAGGCAAATCATGGAGCTTGTCAGAGCCTGAAAAATCAAGTGAGTTAGGGAGATAAGACACTGTATCAGCCAATAAACTTCCCGCCTCCTGAGTGACACTACCATCAGGGAGCAGGTTGTCACCACAGGCCCCTCCTACATCACATAGGCAGAGAGAATACACCGCTAACTCCGGGGGTTCCTCCAGTTAAATGGTGTGAGAGCCTAGAACACAGTCTCGCTGAAAAGTAGGGGACAGTGGGCAGGGAGCACCTGGAACAGCCAGGCAGCTGAGGTCCAAGTCCCAGGGCTGCCCCTGGCCTGCTCTGTGCCCTGGGCAACCACCTTCAGCTCTATGCCTGTCCTTCTCCAAAACCCTGGGGAAAATCAGGTGAGCCAAAGGAAGAGGACCTGTTAGGTGACTAGAAGGCCGCTGTGCATGTGTGCATGTGTGTTCATGCGTACACACACACACACACGAGACTGTTACTCCTGGTGTTGGTGTTTCTGTTATTTGGGCACTGCAGTCCCTTGCTCTATAACCTGCAGTCATAATCAAGATAATGTTCCCATAGTCATTTTTAGGGACTGAGTATTCCTCAAAATTCTTATGTTGAAGCCCTCACCCCCAGAACCTCCAAAGGTGACTGCATTTGAAGGGAGGGCCTTTCAGGAGGTGAGTTAGTTTCAGTGAAGGTCACGTGTTGGGCCCTCATCCCATGTGACTGGTGTCCTTATCAGAGAACACCCCAGAAAGGACATGTGAGGACTCAACAGGAAGGCAGCCATCTGCCAGCCAAGGAGACATCAGCCTGCTGACACCTTGACCTTGGACTTCCAGCCTCCAGAACAGTGAGAAAATCCGTGTCTGTGGTTGAAGCCAGCCCATCTGTGGGGCCTTGTTACAACGGCCCCAGGACACTAACACAGTTGCTAAAGGGACGACCCATCCCGTCCCAGGGCTTCTGGCTGGCCCTGGAGACGCCTCTCAAGGCCTCCTCACAAGGGGTTTTCCCTTGGACCTGGGCTCTGCTGCACAGGGCATGCCCCTCCCCCAGCCCTCCCATGTGGGATGGGGTCACCCTCACCATCTCCTACAGGCGGCTCCTTCCTGGCCCACCCCAGCAGGCCATGGGCCGTCTCAAGCATCCGTAGCCCTCAGGGCCTCTCTGGTCAGCAGCCTGGCAGCCGGGCCTGCCCCTGCCCAGCAGGGCTTTGTTAGCTCCTGAGTGGGCGCTCAGGGCCCCGCATGGGCACCCCTCAGCTGCACTGCTTCTGGGCCCTCAGCTCACTTGGCCTTATTCTTTCTCCTGGCTCCCAGCCAGACAGAGAGCCCCTTCCGGTGGCCTCAGCAAGTGTTTCCTGAGGTTGGCCTTGAAGGCTTCGTCCAGAAAGCCAACTGCAATTTCCATTCCTTGTCTAGCTGACCAGGGCATTCAGGAGGATCCTGGAGACAACGGAGAGGCGGGAACAGATAGAGGAGCAGGAGGAGGAGCCGAAGGGCCCGTGTCCCCTCAGGCCTGGACCCCCAGGGCCAGGTCCTCCTCAGCACTCCCTTCAGCCCGAACCAGAACCGGGAGCCCTCTGGAAAAGACGATGCCTTCTTGGTATGACCCCTGACTGGTGGACCTCCAGGCCCTGCCATCACTGAAGTGGCCATTCTGCTCAGAGGACCTTCAGCCCGAAGCCAGGAGCCTCGCGACCGCTGGAGGGATGCCACAGCCTGGGTGCGGGAGGCTGCTCATGCCACCGAGGGGCCGTGACCAGGAAGTCACGAGAAAAGGCTGTCAAGCTGGTACCCACCATGGTGTCCAGACACCATTGACACCAGGACCTTTTGTAGTAGAATCTAGGAAGGAAAAGGCTTGCTTTCTCTCCTCAGCCCCCAAGGACTCTCTGCCCTCTCCTCCCAGGAGGAGCTTCCATGAACCCAGAGACCTTCTGGCTCTGCCCACACTGCTCCTGATCTCCCAGGCGCCCTGCAGGGAACAGGTGAGGAGGGGCTGCTCAGTCTAGCCAGGTGGGCGGCAAGAGTTTCCTTCCCTTGGATGGATGGATGTTTCGATGTGTTCACTCATTCATTTATTCAACGAGAATTTATGAAGCAGCTTTCTGTGCCAGCCACTGTGCTAGGCTCTGGCCCAGGGAGGGTGAGAACACCGTGGAAAGGACCAGTTGTTTGTGCAGAGGTGGATGACTAACGAATGTGAGGGATGAAGGAGCCCTTTCTCTGGAGGCAAGTGGGTGCCTGACAATGAAGCAGACACACACACACACGCACTCCAATAAAACTTCTCTGAGAAGCTCTTTGTGGCTGGGTTGGGTCCTGGGGCAGCCTGCTGGCCAAAGCTAGGACCAGCCCCATACTGTTATCTTTGCATTCTGGGGTCCACCATATGGGCGTAGCTGTTCTATGCCAGGCTGGAGGGCGGATCTGAGGAGGGGTGGGCAGCAGGAGCAGAGCATCCCATACAATGATCTTCCTCTCTATTCCACAACTCACGCCCAGGTATTAGTTGTTCTCCAGCCACTGAAAGGCTTGAGCGCACCAGGGGGCTGGTAGTGGCGGGACAGACTTCTGTGATGATGAAGGACATTTGAGACAGTTCATCCTGTGGGTCAGGCCCAAGCTTTGAGTTGCCCAAAGACCGTGTATTAACTTTCAGACTTCTACTATGCCTGCACCCAGGTGGCCGAATGTGGCTGGAGAGAAACACACTGTGCTGACTGATCTCATTCCCCTAACAGAATTCTCCGATGGGCACCCAACATGGCATTCCCCCTACACACCCCGGCATTTTCACTCTACCTTCTTCTCTGTCCTCTAACTCCACTTGTCCCTCAGCTAATCCTTTCATTTCATATTCCGTTCATTAAAAAGAAAACATTGGGAAGAATTTCTTTCTTTTCCCACCCATAACCATAAGCCTACTTGCATCTGTATCCATCCCCCTCCCCACCACCCTAATTCCTACCTAAAGCCAACTCTGGATCCTATCCTTCGTGCCTTCTCAGGATCTTTGTTCAAGAAATTGTCTTACTACAGTCCTTTCTTTATCATAATTTCCCCCTCTCAACGGGACACTTCCCATCAGCATACATAAAAGCTCTAGGAAAGGGCTGGGCAAAACGTCAATTATGGTCCACCAGTGGAACACCAAGCAATTTTGGGGTGACCACCTGAATAATAAAAAATAGCTAGTGGGCCAAGACACTTGGAGAAGTAGCTCTTGCCCTGAAAAAGTCTGCCCAGGCCTGCTTAAGCAGCTCCCAGTTCTTTAACAGCAAAAACCAAAATAAACCAAAAGAATTCACACACCCACACCCATGCCCCTGTCCCTTCCAGTAGCCACTGCTCCAATACTTCACTCGGCACCACTGTGAACTTTCTTTAAGAAGCTCTCTCTGCCTGCTGCTCTCCCTTCTTCACTCCCATTTCCACCCCGGCTGGACTTCCATCACCACCACTCCACTGAAACTGCTCTTGCCTGGCCCTCCAGCAACCTGCACGGTGGGGAAGCCACGTCTCTGCCCCCTTGGATCTGCCAGCAGCTAGAGACATGGGCTGTCTCCTCATTGAAATGTTCTCAGCTTCAGCCAAAACTACCTCCCTGCTTCTCTCTCTCTCTCTCTCTCTCTCTCTCTCTCTCTCTCTCTCTCTCTCTCTCTCTCCCTCTCTCTCTCTCTTCCACTGGTTTCAATCAACATCTAAACATCGTCATGTGCCAGGGCCTGGTCACAGGCTTTCTATAGACATTCTCTACCTAGATGAGGTCACTGGAGCTTTAAAACCATCCCTATGCTGATGCCTCCCACACTTGCCTCTGCAGCTCTGACCTCTCCCCTGATCTACAGGCTCATCTCAACTGTCATCTCCATTTGGACATCTATCAGGCATTTCAAAATCAACAGAGGCAAAACAAAGCTTTCCATTTCTGCCCTCACCCCAATCAGGTCTTTCCTATCATGATAACCAGCAGCAGTGCACACTGTTTCCCCAAACTGGAAGGATCCTGAATTCTCCCCTTTCTCTTTCCAGCCACATGAGCTTCATCATCACGTCCTGTAAACTCAATGAATATGTCCCAACCCCTGCTTTCCTCTCTGTCTGCATCATTGCTATGGCCTCACCCACACGACTGTCATTGTCCCCTACAATCCATTCTAGCACAACAGCCAACGTGATCACTGAAGATTTGCAGTAAGATGAAGTCATTTTCCTACAGGTATTTGAATACAGCCTAGATGCCTTGCCAGCGCCTAGCATTCCATGCAAAACAGGGCCCCTTCCTGCCTTTCCGACTCAACTCCCCGGGGACTCTTCCCATACACTGATTTTCCTCCTGTTGTGCACACCTGGGGAGCTTGTCAGCTCTCCCCTCTGCTCAGAAGCCTCCCCCAGATCTCTGCCTGTCTCAGCTCAAACACAGCCTCCTTGAGGAGACATTGTCTGACCTCTCCAGACCCTCGTGGCTGCATCACCCTGACTGGCTTTATTATAGCACTAATTACCATTGAAATGGTCTGTTCTGCATATCTGTTTACTTGCTTGTTGCCCCCCCACGCTGAGTTGGATGCTCCATGAGAGCAGGGAACTTCTCTGTTGTATTCGCTGCCATCTCTCCTGCATCTGGAACAAAGCCTGGCACATTAGCAAATGTTCAATAAATTCTTGGTGAAAGGATGAATAGATGGAGACCAGGTAGTGCGGATAAAACCCAAAGAGAAGTGACATGGTCCCAGCCCCGGGGTCTCAACCATGGAGGTGCGATGGAGACAAACTGGCGTTTATAACACAACCTGATAAGCACTTCCATAAATGCCAGGAGAGGTGCCGTGGGGTCTCCGGAAGGGGCGCCTACCCACAGTGCGTGGGAGTGGGTCCAAGTTGACACCTACTAGATACGAAGCAGATGTAGGGGAGGTAGAGGGTCGTGGCTCAGGCAGAGGGACACCTGAACTTACAAAGAGCCCGAGGTGAGTGAAAGCACAGGGAGGGGGTTCCTGAAATAGCACCAGCAGACAGACCACAGGGCCACCAGGCAACTTCCTCCCGGGCTGCTTGGAGGAGGGGAGGCCATATCTGGAGCAGATCATTCATCCCTTCTCTTATTCCTTTAATTAGCCAGTGGGCTCAGACCATATTCAGGGCCTGTGCTAGGCACTGGGGAGGCAGAAATGAAGAGGCTCAGACTTCTGTGGTTGAAGAGACGAAGCTGAGCTCTGAAAGTGGAGGAAGTCCCAGCCCAAGACCACACCATGGGACCCCAGCCACCTGGTGCAGAGGGGACGGCTGGATCCCTCTGCTACACACACACGTGCCTAGGCCTCCAGGCTGAAGCAGGGACGCTCCCACCAGCCCTGCATGGACTTGTCCCTGAACTGGTCCTGCTGCCTGAAGAACCCGTCATACTGCTCATGTGTTCACCGCCTCGCCGCACACCCAGACACTCACATCACCTCTGCTCTGGTCGCATGTACACACCCACACCTGGCCTCCTGACCTCTCACAGACACCTACGTCCACACACACTTGCTCACCCCCACCCCAAGCAGTGAGCCCGGAAGCAGGTATTCACAGTGTACACAGCTCACTCCTGCCCTCCGGTAGACACTGGGCTACTTGGGAGGATCACATACATTCCAGAAACACTCCCTTCCCCAAACACTATAACATTACAGATAAACCAGTAAAAGGTATTGTAATCTGAACTCTATATTTCACGTGATGAGGTAATTCAAGCAGGCTTCTTGGAACAGGAGAATTTGAGCCAGGTCTTGAAGGAAGTCATGGAATGGTAAAAATAAAGAGAAAAGAGGGGTTTTATTTTTAAACATTGAATTAATCAGGCTCTTCAGGCTATTAAGAAAGATAATGTATTGATTGGCTCATAGAACTGAAGAGGCAGGGCTCGTCTGGCTTTAGGCAGTGCTGCAGCTAGAATGATGTCAACAGGTCTCTGTCTTTATAGATGTTTCCCTCTGGGCTCTCACCACATGCGAGGCCAGGCTGACCTTATCAATTCAAGTGCACAGAAACTGTCTTCCCCAAAAGCTATAGCAGAAAAGGCCTGGAGGACTCTGATTAATTGGCCTCATCTGAGGTCACATGCTCTTTTTTGAACCAATCCTCATGGTGTTCTTGGCTTGGCTACACCTGAGGCATGTTCCTACAGCTCTAGCAGGCCAATCCTATCCAAACCACAGGAAATGGGTTTTCTAAGGGAAAAGAGGTCTCTGTTAACTGAAGAAGTAGGGAATGGTCACTTACAGAGGTCCACTACCCCTGCCTTAAGGACCAGTCCCTTCCTTGATTATAGTACCCCACACTTTTTAATAATTTTAACAATTTTATATAATCTATCCAGTTTGCTTATCAGGAGATAATCTTGAGCCAGGCATGGTTAGCACCCACGTTATACTTTCAGACATTGAACTTGATTTTTCGATTCTACTATGATAAAGGCCAGAGACTCACCTTGGAGTCCCTTGGGCCATCTCCTCTAGAAAGACAAATGACCTTAAAATTCTGGGGTAAAGCCTCCCTCAGAAGAGGGGGTTGGGGTAGGAGATGGGGTATTAGTTCTTGGTGCATGGCATTTGAGGTGTCTTTGGGATACTCAGGTGGAACTGCCCAGGAAGCTGTTGGGTGTATGAGATTGGTATTTCCCCTGTAATAGCCAGACACCCCCTGCCATGCTGAGAGCTCCTTATATTCAATGTACTGAAGTGGCTTGTCAGGATGCACTGATTTGGGGGACAGTGGGGCCAAAGCCCTGAACACAGGCAAGCGGTGAGGGCAGGGTTAGGGGACTGCTGTACACAAGGCGATAGGCCTGCACATGCGTCCTCTGGACACAGAAAAGCTGAGGTCAGCCCAGGACCTCCTGAGTTCAGCTGAGAGGACCTGGTGACCTGGATTTAACACAGGCCACTGACCCTGGTCTCCTCAGTGCCTCAGCTGCCACCTCTAACACTCCGCAGGGCTATGTAAGCTGGTCTCCAAAGACAGCACCCCAATGACGCACACCTCCCAGACTCATGCCATGATGTAGTTCCTTTCCACACTGAATCTAGGCTGACCCATGACACACATTATTCAACAGAATGTGGCAGAAGTGATTCCATGCCAGTTCTGGCCTTAGCCTTTAAAAGGAATGATAGCTTCTGCTTCCTCTTTCTTGGAAGGCTCACTATTGAGATCCCAGAGTCACCATGTAAGATGTCTGCTACCCTGCTGAAGAGGCCATATGGAGAGGCATAGAGGTTCAGCTGATCCTTCATCTTATTGAATCTCCAGATGACTTTGGTCCCAGTCTTTATCTGAATGCACATGCATGAGAGACCCCAAAACAAGACCAGCAGAAGAACCAATGAGCTGAACACAGTCAACCCATAGAACCATGAGAGATAATAAAACAGTGGTTGTTCTAAAGCCACTGAGTTTTGGTGTTTGATATACACTGATAGATAATAAAAGCATCTCCCCACAGGTGAGATGGGCTGAGTTTCATGCCACCTTCCTCCTAGCCCTTATGACCTGACATGGTTAAGTCTGGTCTTAGTTAATGACCAAGAGAATAATCACATTCATAACCATTAATGTGATTATTGCCCACTTGGCAGGCAAGTGGTTTTAGGACAAGCATGGGAAAGGGATCACACATGTAGTCAGATTTCAGGACTGAGCTTCCAAAGACACAAAAGCCCAGTTCCAACAGGGCTGGAGACCAAAGCAGGGGGCCTGGAGCCCTGCCCCAGAAAAGCAGATGGACGAGGCTCAGGGGCCTTTCAGATGCCCTTGCCCGGCTCTTGAGACTGAAGCCTGTCTGATGGGACAGGATGGTGGAGCCACCTCCCAATCCGGCTCATGGGGAAGTAGGCCAACTGAGCTTAGCTCTGCCCTCATGGCCTCATGTGGGTCCCCACCTCATGTATTTGCTGCCACTGTAGGTCCGATCCCTCAGCTATAGTCTCCATGCTTTGCCATCCTGGACCAGCCCTTTCCTGACTCCCATCTTGTGCAGGTCTGAACATGACCCCTGCAGCCATGATCGCTTCTCTGCTCTGGGGAATCTTTCCTTCTCTTTCTCCCAGATCTCTGGGATTATAGGGCCATCATCATACGTGGCCTGAAATGTGTCATGTGTGGCTCTTGTTTCACTACCAGACCGTGAGCTTCAAGAGACCAGAGACCACAGCTTCAGTTTTCTCTCTAACGTACCCATGATGAATTCATTCATTCATTCATTCATTCATTCATTCACTCAGCAATCTACTATGTGCCCTTGTCTCTGCTCAGTACAGGGACATAAAGTGAAAATCTGAGGTCCCTGCCTTGGAGTCACATCAGGCCCAGTTGGACAGACAGGCATATGCGTAGGCAATGATTACACAATTATGAACACTAGAACAGAGGTGTGTACACAACGCAGCGGGTACACAGAGACACAGCCAAGTCAGATAAAATTCACTAACGATCATTAGATGCCAGCTCTTCGTTTATGTATGTTTTCATTATTTTGAAGTGCTTAAAAGAGCAAATGATTATTATTTTAGAATAGACGAATACAGCCCAACTGTACCAAATTCCAAAGGTGCTAATGCTATCCTCTGAGCCTATGTCGGGGGTCCATCCTTCTCCATATGTTGTGCCTTCCGGACATACTGCATTTTATGCCTGAGTCTGCACGTGAACATGTATGCACACACACAATTTTTACATAAATGTTTGCACAGTGTCCTGCATCTTGTTTATCATGTTTGTTTTCAATTAACATATCTTGAAGCTAATTCCTTATCACTGTAGAGATAATCTCATTCATGGCTAATGACTATACAATATCATAGTATTTATTCTATGATATGAATGAAGTATCATTTGTTTAACAAATCATCTATTATTGGCTATTTATGCTTATTCTAATTGTTCACTATCACAAATAATGTTACAGTGAATAATCCTGTACTATGTAATTTTGAGCAAGTGTCATATATTAACAGTAAATTTACATGCTGTGTAATTGTTGGGTCAAGGGAGGTGCATTTTAAATCTTACCTGCCCTCCATGTAATGTTGAGTTCTAAATAATACATCATGGGGCTTTATAATGCTTTTCCACTAATCTGCTAGAACTCCTTTCGGCCACGCTGGGAGACCCAGGCGGGCAGAACAGAAGGACAAAGAAGACAGCACTCCATTTTAAAACGCTTCCCTCTTTCCTTCTTTATCTTATAAATATAACTTGATATACAAAATTATACATTTCATATCTCTGTGTTAAATTTATATTAAAAATATAAACAAAATTTAGTAATGCGATAATGGAAATATAAAATTTATATACAGTAGGCTCTCAGTTAACCAGCACCCACGGGGATTGATAGATGCCGGATAAACATAATTAGACTCTCCGTTAACCGGAACTCGGTTGCTTGGGAGCACCGGTTGCTTGAGTTCAGGTGAACAGAAGGTCTACTGTGTATATAACTTAAATATAAAATCTATCAGGGAGCATGTGGTCCAGGAACCCTGGGACCACAGGGCTGAGTCTACCTGAGAAGGGAGGGCAGGAAACTAGGCCCCTGCTCCCCTGGCCGAGTCCTGCTAGAATCTCACCTGCAGCGAGTCCAACTTGGGCTACTCAGGCTCATGAGCCAACATGTGTCATGTTTGCTTACACCCACCTGGGTGGGGCTCTTTGGTCGCGGCTTCCAGAAGGGCCTGCCTGATGCCACAGCTGGTATAGAAGAGCCAGACTGAGCACAGGGGGAGTGATGTTTCTGGATGCGATACCTAGAGGGTCAGGAGGGGTCACCCGGGCAGACCAGGATGCGGAAAGGTGCCCAGAGAACCAGACGTCGGCAGAAGTGTGGAAGCAGGAGGCCTTCCGAGAACTGCCGTGGCTGTGAGGCTGGGTGGACAAGGGCAGGGCGTACGCACCACAGGTGTGACGCTATGTGATCAACGGGATTCTCATGATCTCTCGGATGAAATGACCAGAGTTTCACCCTAGCAGTGATCCCAGGTGTGACTGAAACATGAGTTTCCTGCACCCTTTGTGCCCCACCTGGGGTTCAGACCTCTGAGACTCAACCCTTGGCTCCAGGGCCTGGTGGCCCCAAAAGGCAGTCATCCTTGCAGACCTGGCATCACATGTGGGGTGCCTGAACCTGGCCCCGCGAGGGAGAAATCTGCCTAGGAGAAAGGCCATGGGCACGCTAGAACCACTGCTGCAGTGTGTGTGTGCCCCTGTGTGGGCGTTGCACGTGTGCACACACAGGATGCCAACTGCCCTTTCCCAATTGAGCCCTCAGGAACATTCTCCAGCATTAATGGCTCTTTCAAAGTCATTACCTTATCTCAGGGGCCCTTTGCTGCCTTTGACCCAGAGCTGGGCGAGGCAGGAAAGAAAAGGACGAGGGCGGGGGAAGAGGAGTTTGCCCTCTGATGAGTGTCAGGCCTCCAGGCATCTCAGGGAGCAGACGAGGCCTCTCTCAGCTGCCACTAGCTGGACCCAAGTCACATCATTGTTGCCCACACTGGCAGCAGGCCCTCTTGTCACTTCCTCTAGTCACTTCCCACCGGTCCATCATCCACAGCAGCGGTCCTCCTGAAACGTTGTCCCCTGTGCCTAGCTCTGCTGGGCTCCCTTTAGATGCAAGCAAATCCTTCTGTATGACTTAGAGGCACTTTGTAGTCCCGGCTCACTTGTCTAGCACCATCTGCCCCGTTCCCACCTCAGTCTGGGTTCCAGGCACAATGATGTGTCCCACAGCCACTCCCAGGCAGGGCCAGGGCCCACGTCCTAGTTCTCATGACCGCTGTAACAAACCACCGCCAACAGAGTGGCTCAAAACAACAGATTCCTTATCACCGGTGCTGCCAGTCGAGTCCACACATGGGTCTTCCGGGGGCTACAATCAGGGTGCCAGCAGGGCTGCACCCCCCAAGGCTGTGGGAAGGACGGGGCTCCTTTCCCTCTGCACTTCACAATGCTGCCTGGTTCCTCGTCCGGGGCCCCGCCTCCATCACCAAAGCCACTGCGCAGCATCTTCCCGGCTCTTCCCACGCCCGCCTGCCTTCCTCTTGTGAGAGCCCTTGTGATAATCCAGGATACCCTCGTCATCTCAGGGTCCTTAACAGGTTGCGTATGTCAGGGTTTAAATCCCTCCTACCCCTCTGTTCCGGCAGGTATTTAAATGAGACCACGTTGAAATGAACTCTTCTCTTTAAAATGCTATTGCTTCCATATTATTTATAACTTTTCAATGAAATTTTTTGTACTTATGTAAATTTATCCATTGATAATATTTGCTTGTTATATATCAACCAAACCTCATTAATTAAATAAATCTTGCAAAAAATAAAAGGTCAAGTGTAAAAACAAGAATTCTCGTTACCCGTCCTTAACACATGGCTCAGAAAAAACGGAGATTCTCGTGATCCGTACGCAATGTGTTAATTCAATTACACTGGCGAAGTCCCCTTTACCATGTAAGGTAGTCCGGCCATAGGCTCCGGGGATTAAGATGCAGATGTCACCGGGGGCTGTCACCACGGGCTGTCACCACTCTGAGTTCCGGCGTGTACTGACCCTCAGCACTGTGACAGGTAGAACAGCGGCTCACTGAGGGGCCACAGTGGGGCACAGACCCAAGCCCTGCATGTTCTCCTCACCAGGCTGTGTGCACAGGTGGGGAGGGGGCTGCATCTGCCCGGAGGGGCACCTTTGTCTAATTCACACAGAGGTACCCTAGGGGCCAACAGAGGCCTACCTGAAACACTCCCGGGCTTCGGCCCCTTCGGCCACCTGACCAAGACCTGCTCCTTCATAACGACTCAGCTCAGCTCAGGACATTTCCCTCAACTTCTGTTCTCCACCCACATTCCCAGAGGGCTAGTCACACCCTCTCTGGGCTCCCACCTCATCCATCTCCCAGGACCGACCACAGGACACTGGGAATGCGTGTCCATGTGCCTGTGTGGGCGAGATCTGAGCCAGACCAGGAAGCCTTCTCCCGGGGCCCTGATCCTCCCAGGGCCCTGCCGGCTCTATTCCAGGGCAGACACCCGCTCTGGGGTCCTGCAGCTCCGCTTCTTTGTCCCCTCTGGGTGCAGACTCAGGTAGGGCTATAGAGTTGCTGTGAGGAAGGCGGAAGGAAGCAGAGGTGGCCCTCGTCTTAGACATGGGGGAGCTCCACCCAGGGGACCCCAGAGCAGGCAGTGAGCAGCCTGAAGTCCTGCTTCCAGGGGAACCCAGGCTGTATCAGTGGAAGAGGCAGAGAAAGATCAGGGGAGGCTGCATGGAGGAGGCACTATCTGGGAAGGGAAGGGAAGGGGGAGGAGCGGAGAAGGAGGGAGTTCTGGCTTCTACCTTGACTGGGAAGGACTCGATATGGAAGCTTCTCCCAAGTTCTGACTGAGGGACCAGAGCCTCAGGACAGTCATAGTGGAGCAGCTGTGATGGAGGCTGTGGTGTCGCCGGGAGGAAGGCTTTCTGTAGGTCACAGAACATCTGGGGGTCTAAGGACAAGTCTGTGAGACATAGGACCGAGCTGGTCCCTGAGAGGAGAGGGCTGGGGGCAGCCAGAGTTGCAGGAGCACCTGTCACAGCCTGATCCGGCACAGGGCAGCCCTAAATGACAGCCGAATGATGGCTGGACCGCAAGGGGCACAAAGCTTTCGGGACGTAGGCACCGCGTCCCCGAAGTCTGTTTGCCCTGTGGCACTGCTGTTCTACCTGCCTGGGGGCCTTGGGGCCGCGATGGTGAGTCAGGGCCCAGAGAGAGATGGCCACTTGGTTGGGACAGGAGGAGGGCAGGGAGGGAAGGCCACCTTCTAGGATGCAGAAGTATCCAAGGGCTTCCAGAGGAACATCTAAGAAACAGAGAGAGGTAGGAATTATCTTAACTAACCCAGCTTGTGGAAGAAAGAGCTTTGCTTGTCCCCAACTCCAAGCCAGCTCTGCTCTCCTGTCACCTCCACTTTCGCAGGCCTCCCTAGACACCCTAGAGCAGGACAGGATGCTGGCAGCCTCTCCCCATTAGCCGCACCCCCAGGCTGAGGCGTGGCAGGCTGGGGGTGAGGAGACACCTCTTCTTGCGTTCGGATGTGGTGCCTGGGGCCGGGCATGGGCCACACAGAGCCAGCCCTGCAGAGAGGCGGGGGCAGCAGGATGAACTCATTCTTTCCTCCTCTGGGCGCTCGGATCGTAAAACCAGGACGCTGAGCAAATGGCCCCAGGTGTGTGCTCTCCTGGTTTCACTGGGAGAGTCAGCAGGAACGGCGGGAGGCTGACCTGGTTTCGATGCGGTGGCTCCTGCCCAGGCACAGTGTGGTTCTGCTGCAGCTCCGGTCCCCTCCCGCCCCCGCCTACTGATTGGAGGGGCCAGGCCTCTACCAGGGAGGGACTCGGGGAGCTGCGGCAAGACAACAGAGGGGGTATTTTCATAAAGGGTCCCCCAGGGAAGCCGGGATGGCTCAGTGGGTTGAGTACTCGCTTTGCAGCACCGGGGATCAAGGATCGAATCCCGGCCCCAGCCCCGGCCTGTGAGGACCCATGTGCTGAACTGGGGAGCTCTCCCAGTTCAGTTGTCTCTCTGTCTCTATCTCTCTCTCTCTCTGTCTCTGTCAAAAATAAATAAATTAATTTAAAAAAAAAAGGGTCCCCCAAAGCCCCTTCCCCAGAGAGGCTCTGCCAGGTGAGGCCCAGAATGTCCATAGAGGGGATACACCCTGTACCCCACTGGGGTCCTCCTGCTCTCAGCCCCTTTGGGTCACTGATTACTCCCAAAGATCTAGAGTCAGGTGTCCTCTAGTCTCTAAAACCACTTTAGTGTCCAGATGGGGAAACTGAGGCCCAGAAAGAGAGAACGAGCCGTCACAGGGTCCAGTAGTGACTCAGCCAGCTGGGACTCCACAAACTTCTGGACCCCATGGGCCTTGGACAGAATGAGAGTGAAGTGGTCCCCTCAGTGGGAGCGACACATCTCTGCCTTCATGCTACTTTATTCATCACCTCCCCAAACTGGGAGAAACGAACACTCACCAGCTGGGGAATGGACAAACTGGCGTGCGCCCATGCAAGGGGACGGCCCTCAGTAATACAAAGGAGCAGGCTAGTAATACCTCCAACAACACGGGTGCATCCCAGAAGCATGATGCTAAAATTTAGCAGTGAAATAAGAGAAGACCACACAAAAGGCTACGTACTAGGTAAGTTCGTGTACATAAACTCTAGAAAAGGCAACACCAGCTACAGAAAGCAGTTTCGTGGATGCCGGAGGTAGGGAGTGGGAGTCGGGGATTCATGCCACGGGCATGAGGGGATAAAACTATTCAGTATCTTGTTTGGTGGGAAGTGTGCGGCTAATTTATTTTCATTTGGTGGAACTAATCCAATTATATGCTTAAAATGGGTGTGTTTTACTGTATTTAGACTACACCTCAATGGAACTGGCTAGGAAAACATCTTTTAGTTCAGAAAATATGATCTGAGATGCAACCCATATCTTGCCTGGCTGTGTGTACAAGAAAAAATTTCTCTACTTAGAGAACTCGTACAAAGTGTCTGATGCTTATTTTTGCTAAAGGAAGATGAGGGAGAATTTGAAGAAATACAATGCCAGGACATCATAGAACAATTGCCCTTAAATAGACCCTACAGGTAGACAGAGTCAAGCCTAAATGCCTATACACTGCTTTTCGGCCTGACATATAACCTTCATCCCTTGTCTGGTAGTCTCCCCCCCGTTGCTCTGAGAAAAACTCATCCATCTTTCATGAATAGTAAAAAGCTATCCTTGGGGAAGCCGGGATGGCTCAGTGGGTTAAATGACACTTTGCAGCTCTGCAGCTCCGGAGTCCGAGGATTGAATCCTGGCCCTGGCCCATGCGGACCCATATGTTGAATTGGGGTGTGGTCACCAGTTTGGTTCTCGCTGGGTGAGCTTCCCATGTGGGAGGCCCCTGGTTCAGCCCCCAGATTGTGAAGGTGTGCCTCCCATGTGAGAGGCCCCCACCCAGTTCCTGCCCTGCACGCCCACCCCCACCCCCACCTGTGTGGAATAAAACTGTCAAAAACTGATGACATACAACTATGGAGACTGCTCTGGGCCCTCCCCCTTATCTCTGTCTCAGTCTCTCTCTCTGTCAAAACCAATAAAATTAATCTTACAAAAAACAAAAGCTATCCTTTAATAAGATAACATTCTATTTACCATAACCCAGCAAGAGGAAGGCACTGGCCCACTTGGGTCACCAGCCCAGGGTGTGGGGGCGTCTCTCTCCTCGGCCAGCTCCCAAGCCTTCTCCAAGCCACCAGGGCAAGGTGGTCTGTCTGTCCTCTGGACCTGGCCACCCTCCTGCCCTCTGCAGCTGGAAACTCTATTCCCGTCTCCCTGTCCTCTCTGTCTAGGGAATAAGTGATAGCATCTTCCAGGCACTGTCACTTTGAACTGTTGACGTCTCAAGATTAAGGGCCGCTCTTGAGGGCAGGAGCTTTGTCCTAACTGCTACATTTTCTCTCCTTCTTGCCCAGGGTGGGACACTCTACAGATGCTTCAGGAATGCCACCATTCATTCTGTGGTTCACACCCACCGTTCAGGAGAGAAGCCCAGCTCAACCTAGTTTAAGCCCAGAGAGAATTTTTTGGGCCACAGAACCGGAAAGTCCTGGCCATTTCAGCCACATTGAGACAGAGCTGGAGTCAAGCTCATCCTCAGGAGCCACCCTGGAGCTTTCTCATTTTCTTTCCATGCCTGCTTTCCAGACCTTTTCTCTTCTTGCTTCTTTGCTGCTTCCCACCTCAGCCTGTCCCCCCCCCCGTCCCCTCCTGGCTGCCTATCTGTCTCCCTCTACTGTCTCTAAGTGTCCCATAGGTACATCCCCTTGCTCTTCCTTCAGCCAGAAAACACACACACAAAAAGAACAAAAGACAATAAAACCCTCATGCACGTGGACACCCCTGGGCTGAGCAAGTTGACAATTGCATTTCTATCTTGCTTTTCTGCTAGAAGTACGTCCTCGTAGTGCCCAGCACTGGGCCAGGCGCATGGGCATTCCTCAAGGAAGGATGTGGCCCTTGGACTGGGTGAAGTCAGAGTGGGAAGCGGAAGAGGGGTCAGGGTCAGACATGGGTCAAGGCTGGGGAGTGGCTACAGGGAAGAGGACCCTTTGGGGCTGTTAATTCGCGCTCTTCCAGAGCAGGAATAAACTCCGTACACCGTCTGCCCTCCCCCCGGACCCACACCCCAATCAGCATCACTCATAAGGCCGGGGCTGCTCAGGATGGAGTCCTGGTCAGCATCAGCCTGGCTGATGCCAATTAAGACCCAAGAATCCCCTGCCCCTCACCCTGGGCGCAGATCAAAGCCCTTCCCTCGGACGACCATAAATCTGTAGGACCTGGGCCTCCAGCTAACAAGCTGCCATGACTCAGGCCCTGGATCCTGTTTCATTCCAGGGAGCAGCCCGCCCGAAGTGAGGGGCCAGCGTAGGCCCGAGACCCCAGGGCACCCCATCCCGCCACAGCGCCCACTTTGCTCAGTCAGTCTGGGGGGTCAGATTTCTGGGGGGAACCGGAGAAATGCCATTGTGTCCTCCCGGAGGCCCCTGCCCCACGGGGCCCCCAGAGCTGCTGCTCTCTGTGCCCATTGTCTGGCCCCACAAGAATTTTAACCGCTAACATCTGGGTTCAGGAGACTCCGGAAGAGCAAATGTCTTCACCTCCTTTGATTCCCTTCACACAGAGGGCCTTTTAAATTTTAATTTGAGGTGACCTCTGACCTGAGTTCCCATTCCCATAGATTCCAGATATTTCCTGTGCCCTCAGATAACCTCTCAAGTCAGCCCCCACCCCACCAGAAACCCCTGCCTCCCCTATTAGTGGCCCAAGCTGGGCTGGGAGCCCCCAAACCTCCACCCCTGGTTCATTCCCAATACCCACCCTCCTTCCCCAAAGGCCAAAGATGCCTGCAGCCCATCAGCTATCTCCCCAGGGCTCTGGGCCCAGCTCGGCCCAGCCCCCGGAAGCCAGGGACCTGTGGTCAACCACGGTAATGACTTCAGCAACACCCCGTTCAGGCAACGTGGCCGCTCAGGAAGACCGGCTCCTACCTTACGCACGAGGAAGCCAGCGTGGGAAAGACAAGGGACAAGAGTGCACTGCCCCTGTGTGCAGAGCTGGAACCATGAACGAGGCCTGTCCGCCAGGAGCCAGGTGCCCTCAGGGAGGGAGGCCCAGGCCCCAGGCCCAGGGCTGCTGGAGCCTGTTCGTGAGTCTAAGAGGCTAAGGTCCTTTCACCTGGGGGAGGCCCACCCATCTCGGCATAACGACCAGCACTGGACGCACCAAGGCTCTCAGCAAAAGCTGCAGGGCCAGAGGAAACATTGGGGGGGGGGGGGGGAGCAGGGCTGAGCAGACCCTCAGCCTCCACCCTGCCTTTGCGCTAGACTGGAGAGTTGGGCCCCAGCTCTGTGTCTGGCAGTGTGCTCAGCTGTGCAGGGGGAGCTACCAAAGGAGGGGGAGTCCTGGCTCCTGTCTACGAGGTGCTAAGAGCCAAGCCAAGGAGCAGGAAGCACTCGTGTGAAGTGGTCCCAGGACTGGAGCCCAGAGCTGAGAGGGTCAGGCAGACTCCTGGCAGCTGAAGACTTGCCAACAGGGTCCAGTTACACAGGGGCTCCCATAAGTCAGCCACACGGCACTGGGGCCGGTTCCCGGCAGCCATCACTGCTGTGTGGCCACTCCCAGCAAGCCCCGCGATTCTCCAGAGCCCAGAGCCTT
Organism: Craseonycteris thonglongyai; assembly: GCA_004027555.1. Classification (NCBI taxonomy): domain Eukaryota; kingdom Metazoa; phylum Chordata; class Mammalia; order Chiroptera; family Craseonycteridae; genus Craseonycteris; species Craseonycteris thonglongyai. The sequence continues at coordinate 99,825 of PVKE010000254.1, read as the reverse complement.
GACAATCCCACAGAGCCATGGGCCACCCACTGCCCCACCCCCCCAAGCTGCTAAATGGCATCATGGGACAGCCCCAAAGCCCAGCCCCACTGCCAGCCCCAGGCTCCTCACCAGTGGTTTGAGCACATGACTCCCCGTTGAAGCCTCCGCCTGGCTCCCCATCCATCCTCGTCATGCCCAGTGACTCAGCTGCCTTCCCAGGCCTCGCTTACCACAGCTGACATCACCTCCTCCCAGCCCTTTCCAGCAAACCCAGGAGCCGTCTCTTTCTCTGATCCATCTTCCTCCTCCGAGTCAAGAACACTAGACCTCGAAAGGAATTGGGGGGATATCCGAGATGGCCTCACTTTACCACTGGGGAGACGCAGACCCTGAAAGGGCCAGGTGTCAGTGCCATTTCATAGTCTGTGATGCATTTAGAACTTGGCTCTTTAACTGAAAGGTGCTGCTGTCAGGCTCTAGCGGGATGCGGGGGGAACAGTCACGGCTCCACCCATAACTGAGCTCTGTCCCTTACACCTGCCCAGTGGGGCCTGGAAACCAGGACCCACACTCCCCGAGTCCATGGCTGCCCCTTAGGCACCCAGGCACCAGAAACAATGGGTCAAAGGGTCACTCCAGCCCCTACCCGGTGCCCAGAGTGCGGAGAGGTACATCCTTCCCCAGGAGATCAGTTGTTTCCCAGACAGTGGAGAAGAGAAGAAAGGTGTAAATCCTGCCAGGAACTGGAGACTGAGCTGCAGCCTCACCGAGGCCCAGAGGCTGGTGGGTAAGGGGACCCAGAGCTGACAAGGAGGAGCAGATAGGAGCCAAGTGTTGGCCAGTTCTCAGAAAATGACTGTGCTTCAGGAAGGGGGAACAGCCTACAGAGAAGTGGTTTTCAAGGTGTAGTCACTCGTCCATTAGCATCCACATCGCCTGGGGAAACTTGTTAGAATACGAAATGCAGAGCTGCCGGCTCCACCTCAGACCTCCTGCATCAGACACACAGAGCCGCCCAGCAAGCTCTCCAGATGATTCCAGTGCATTCTCGAGGCTGAAGAATAGCCAAAGCGATCCGTAGGTCTGCTACCTGGTCAGCCCCTGCCAGCCCCGGCCCCCAGTGGGGCTCACTGATACTCCCACAAGCCCACTCTGCTTGCCCTTGGCTGGGACCCCCTCCTACCAAATCAGACAGGACTACAGGCAGGACATTCAAGAGGGGCCTGGAAGGAGTCTCATGGTGACCGATGGGTCTTGTAAGCATGGTAGCCACAAAGGAACCCCCCCCCACTTGCCTGCAATGTTGCTTCTGTCTTACAAACCGGATTCAGGCTCAGCTTTCCTGCCTCCCATTCCACTCATCGTTGACCGTAGGACCCTGTCCTGGACCCTGGCCCGCTGCCCTGGACCCTGCACCATGCCGTACACTAGCCTCGTCTTCTCACTGGAGCGACACATCTTCTCCTGTCCCCTCAGTACTAACTGGGTCATTTGTAGACAAACAACCATCCCTAATTGGACTATGGCCACCAAGGGCCTCCATGTACAAATGCCCAGGCTGTTTACTGAACAATGGCAGCCAGTGGGGGGAGAAAGTCCAGCTCACGGCCCCCTCACGCATGTCCCCTAATGCAAGGTGACATCCACCCAGTTGGGGCACCTTTTTCTAATTTGCACAAATGCGTTATATGGTCTAGAGCTTAAGTTTTGCAATACCCCCTCCCCCAAGGTTCCTCTGCTTCTGAGTTGCACCTCACCCTGCCTTCCCCATGTCTACACCAGGTGGACCACCACTGTCTCCTCAGGTCTACACCACCTGGAACCCCACCCTCCCAAACTGGCCATGCCTGCTGGCCTCATACATGCGCTGACTGTTTTCTTTCTTTGGAGCCTCTTGGCTGGATCAGCTGTCCCACTTTTCTCTCCCTACTACTCATCCTTGCTGACTCTCCTGTCATGTTTAAGATGACATAATAACCAGCAAACAAAACATCTGTCAATTGAAGTTTGAGGTCATGTCATTACAGCATCTCCTAATGACATCCCACCCATGGACGCACAGGAAAGGCCTTTCTTAGATAGCCTGCCCTACGTTTGGTCCCTTGCAGTTTCTGCATTAGGGGCCCTTGGCTGCCTCTTCCCCGGGCGGCCCTCAGAGACTTGGAAACCACACCCCATGCCTGGCCCCACCTGGAGCGTGTCTTTCCCACTCTCTTCACTAGTCCTCCCTCGACTCAGTCTCTCCCATCACTGCCAGTCAAACTCTACCATGTGGATTCGGGTCATTGATTTTTATCCAGAAGGTTGAACACATATCATTGGCACCTCGCTTTTCTATTTTAACCATTTGGGATTTAAAAAAAAATCATTCCAGGGATACCAGGATAGCTCAGCAGCTGAGCGCTTGCCTCATAATCACGAGGTCCGGGGTTCAATTCCCATCCCCAGCCTGTGCAAACCCATATGCTAAGCTGGGGTGCAACTGGTAGCCACCAGGATGGCAGCAGCGAAGGTTCTCATCTCCCATCCAGGAGGCCTCCCGTTCAGAGCCTGCCCTGGTGGCCCACATCCACCTGTGTGGAGTGAAACTCCGTCACAACTAATGACGTACAACTATGGAGACTGCTCTGGGCCCTCCCTTTTTCTCTCTCTCTCCTTCTCTCAAACAATAAACTAAATCTTTAAAAAAAGAAAAATCTTTCCAAAACATAACGTGTTTTTCCCCACATCCCAGAACAGGTGAAAGCAGACATAATGCAGCCACTTCTTGGGGCCTCTAGATAATTTTTTTTGGAGCCACTATAAAAGTGTTTTTAATCATTCCTCATGATCACTGTGGGGGAGACAATGAAAAATACAAATAAATAAAGAGAAAAATGACTGGTATCACCTGATATCTTACCAACCAAAGGCAATGACTAATGATTTTTTGTTATATAACTTTCTGGACTTTTTCCTAAGCAAACACTCTGCACCAGTTTGGGGCACAAATCCGTCTCTCTTATGTATTAAACAATTGCTGGTGCTCCCTCTGTCCGTATGAACAGGAAGCCCCATTCCACACCCACTGTTCCAGACCCACCCCCTCAAGGAAACTGGGAGCATCCTCACTCCAGGAGTGATTCTGATGGCACGTGGCAGTCAGAGAGAAGGTGGAACTCACAGCACTACGAAGTCTCTATGGAAATGGCCTTGCAAAGCCTGCTGGGATCATGCCTCACAGGGCCTGCACCTCGCCTGGTCCGCAGAGGTGCCCAGAGCCGGGCTCCACGGTTACAGTTCTTGCAGCTCATACTTCCGAGTTCAGCCACGTTCTCAAGCTGAGTGTAAACACAGCACAGGCAGCTGAGTCCAGAGGGGGTGGCGTGGGGTGTCTATCCTTGTAAGGTGACCAGATTTTAACATTGGTAAAGCGGGACACCATTGACTGGGGGGGAGGGGGTTCTTGATTAAAAATTGGGTCTATCTCCCGCCGTTCCCTAGCTTGTCGTGCATTCTTTCCAAACATCGGGACTTTTTAAAAACGCCGCGGGACGCGGGACAAATTGTTAAAAATCGGGACTGTCCCGCCAAAAGCAGGATGTCTGGTCACCCTACCTTAGCCATACTCCAGGCCTGGGCACATTGAGGTCATGAGGGGTTAAGCCAAGTCACCAACTCTGACCCCCCTTTCTACTTGGTGCCATCCCCTGAAGAGCTATGCACCTCCCCAACGGGGGTACTTCATCCCAAACTTCATCAGAGAAATGCCAGCTTCAAGGTAGAAGGGGCCTTTATCTTCGTTCCTTTCTTCCCAGATGTTACTCGGCCCCTGAGCTTCCTCCTCCTCCAGACGGGCACTGAGAGGGGCCTGCCTGTGTCAGGCCCCCAGGAACCTGGTCCATCTTTCCGCGTGAGAAATCAAGGCCCAAGAGCCTAACCTGTCCATAACCAAGAGGGACCACTCAAGGGACATGTCCCTGAACGAAGAAGCCAGTCCCTACCAGTTGTATAAATAAGAACATACTGGGGAAGCCGGGATGGCTCAGTGGGTTAGGTGCTCACTTTGCAGCCCCAGGGACCGAGGATCGAATCTCGGCCCCAGCCCATGTGGACCCATATGCTGAACTGGGGAGTGCCCTCCCCACCCCCCAAGTTTGGTGCTCACAGGGTTGAGACCCCAGCCCAGCTCCTGCCCTGTGCAGCCCCGCACCCACCTGTGGAATGAAACTACGTGGAAAAACCAATGATGTGCAACTATGGAGACTGTTCTGGGCCCTCCCCCTTCTCTCTGTCTCTGTCTCTGTATCTCTCTCTCTGTCAAAAACAATAAAAATAAATCTTTAAAGAACATACTGATGACAACTTTTCAAAAGAAAAAGAAAAAGGGTCTGCTTACCAGGCTACCTGGGATATACCGGTTGCCCAGATGAGGACATAGAGATCTTACTTCTGGAGAGACTGAAGCGCCAGCCTCCAGCACTAAAGATTTTATCACAGAGCCACTTCCTCCAGAATTATTCTCTTGCTGGGAGGCACTGAGTAGCCCTCAGCCCCCAGCCCCGGGGCCATGTCACCATAGCTGATCCAACAGCACTATTTACTGGGCTACAAGTACAACCGTGATCACCCCTCAGGTCGAAGGTCAGGGAGGGTTTTGTTTCCAGGCCAGGGGCGAGTGCATTTTGTCTCTCACCTCCTGGGCCAAGGAGACATCTTGTCAGCTTAGGGACATGGCAGGAACTAGGCTGGAACAGTCCATGTGGTCAGTACCACGCTTGGCCTCCTTGAATGTCAGTGGTGGGCAGGTTGTCATGCATTTATGTGTTGATGTTCTGACATGACTTGAGATCAGTTCAGATAAATGTACTTTTCCCAGATTGAGAGACGAGGGAAGTGAAGGGGTCTGGAGAGCTGGGACGCTGGACCTTCTCCACTCCCCAGTGTCCCATCTCAGCTGTAGATCACGTGTTTGGCATCAGGGCACCCCTCTCTACCCGCTGCATTCTACAAGGGAACACAGCCTGTGTGGGGGAGACAGGCGGTTCTGCATCTTCCTTCTCCCACTCCAGCCCTTGGGCCAACACTTCATGTTTTGCTGGTCAGGGGACACGGAGGGCCAAGGCCTGAGGTGGTGCCACCTGCCCACCCAGCCTCTGAGAAGAGGAGCCCCCATCACAGGGGCTGGCCCACGTTCTCACGCTCACAGCCAGACACACCCAGGCGGATCCCTCACCTGACAAGCTCTGCGAGGCTGGAGACAAAGGGGAGAGAAAAGGCGTGGACAGCAGCCCTTCCCGTTGATCTGGAAGCTGGAGGAAGAGCCCAGGGAGGACTGGGGTCTCCCCAGGAAGTAGAGCCTTCCAGGGGGGCAGCCTGGGAGTGGTCTGGACATTGCAGACCTGGGGCAGGGCCCCTGGACAGCTGGAGAAGCCATTCCCTGGAGGCTTCCTGAAGCTCTCATTCCACAAGTGAGCAGAGGACACTGTGCAAACATCCGGGACCACCCGGAGGGAGGAGGCTGCCTTTGCCCACGTCTTAGCCCTGGTTGTTGTTACTGGATTTCCATGCTGGAGGCGGAGGCGATGACTGGGGGCAGTGGACTTGTCTGGAGCAGCCACTGCCCAGCAAGCTGCCATTTTTATCTAAATGGAAGGTTTATTTAGCTCGGATTTGGGGAAGCACTTCTCATTCTACTTGATCTGCCTTGGCATTTTCCCAGCTCAAACCTCTCAAGTCCTCCTGCACCTTCCTGCCTCTAGCGTCTCCCTTTCAATCTGTCCACGCCTGCTGCTTCCTTAATCTTCTCAAAGCACCAGTTATATGAGGTGTCAGCTGCCTGCTCCCAAACCTTCACTGGCTCCCACTTCTGATGAGGTGAAGTTCAAATCCCGTAGCCTGCCTTTAAGGTCTCTGATTAGGACGAATACACAGTCCAGTCTATCCGGGACAATCTAGTTTATCATACCTGCTGCCCTGGCATAATTATTAATAACACCCCCTCTCATGCAAAGAAGTGTCCCAGTTTGTACCATAACTGATGTGGTCAACTTGACTACAGTCATGCAACCTGATGCTCCACGCTGTCCTATTATCTCTCCCTGAGTCTTCTAAGACAGTGGTTCTTGACTCTGCCTGCTCATTAGAGTCATGTAGGGAGCTTTTCATAAATACTACTCCCTGGGCCCACCCTTAAGCAATTTAATTGAAACAGAAATCTCTCAGACAAGGCCCAGGCTTTGGGTTTGTTGTTGTTGTTGTTTTTAAGCCTTGAGTGACTCTGATGTGCAGGCCAGGGTTGAAAACAATTGACCTAAGTTAAGCAGGTGTTTTGGCATTCTGTCCCTGAGCCTGTCTCAGACATTTCCATCCCTGGCTTTTTCCATAACTTGTCCCCATTGTCTACTAATCACTTAAGTCCTACTCAAGCTGCCAAGCCAAGTTCCAACACTGCCTCCTCCTTCATCTGTCCCAAACCCTGAGCTGGCATGGGCCTTCCCTCCACCCACCTGTGCCCTCTCCCTCCACAACTACCCTGTATTAGGCCGTAATCTAGATCCATATGTTCCCTCCTTCATAGTCTATGAGCTCTGGAGGGGGTGGGGGGCAGGGAATCATGTCTGATTAATCTCAGGGGCATAAGGACCCAGACCCAACTTTCAATAAAGGTCCCTGTACCTGGCTGAGTGACGGTCACTGATGATCCTGAACTTGGGTAGCAACACCCACTACCTGGCTAGGCACCATGCTGCTCTCCAAGTTAACTTTCTTTCCCTATGTGTGTGGCCTTTCATTCATTCATTCATTCACTCATTCATTCTGCTTTGTGCCAGGTGCCATCTTCCCCTTCCCCTCTTCTTGATTCTCTGCACTATTGGAGAACTTATCTCCACCCCTGGTGCTCAGTAAATATTGATGAATATCAACTCATTAATGGACAAACCGTACTATAATGGAATATTATTCAGCAACAAAAAAGAAGTACTAATACATGCTACAATATAGATAAACCTTGAAAACATTATGCTAAGTGAAAGAAGTTGGGCACAAAAGGCCACAGATTATATGATATCATTTATATGAAATATCCAGAATAGTCAAATCCATAGAAACAGAAAATAGGTTAGTGGGGGCCAGAGGCTGGGGGTGGGGCTGGGGGTGGGGGGCAGAAATTGACACGAACTCTTAATAGGTACGGGGTTTCTTTTTAGAAACTTCCTCAAATTGGGTAGTGGTGATGGTTGCACAACTTTGTAACCCTACTAAAAACCACTGAATTGAATACTTTAAAATGATAGATTTTATGGTATTTGAATTACATGGCAATTAAAAAGAAACATTGCTGATGTAATTTTCCTCGTTTGTCCTTTCCTCAAACTTTAATATTCACTAGAACCACCCGGAATGTTTGTTAAAAGTGCGGCTTCCTGAGCCTCACCTTAGAGCTTAAGATTTAGCAGAGGGAGGCAGAGCCCAGGAATCTGCATTCAATGGTGGTACGTTAAGTGCCACTTCCCCACTCCCCAAAGAACTTGGGTCAGAGCATTTAGGAGCCAACCTCAGAACCTCAGAAGACAAATAAAATTCTTGAACCTATTATTTCAGAAAAAAAAAATCGCTGGAGATTTCAAACACAACCGAAACTTTGTTTTTAGTCTGCTTCTTATTAAAAACAGACTGGGACCCAAAGAAACCCCATCAGGGGTAGGTAATGAAGTAATCATGATCATAATAAAAGAACAGAATGGAAAAACTGCCTGGCCTCGAGCAAACCACAAAAAAATTGTCCTCTGCCTCCAGTACTCAACTGAGCAATTTAGATGAAAATACCCCACTAGCCGCACAGAGAGCTTAATTTAGGGGAAAGAGAACTAAATATTAGAAAGCTGCTGCTCACTCCCCCATCCCCCTGCAAATACATACTTATAGACATCCACTCCTACACAGCCAGAATTCTAATGTTTGGTATGCACTCCATGATTAGGCCTTTCTTTAGGGTTACAAGGAAGCAGAGTTGTAAATCGGTGTTAGAATGTGATCAAAAGGAATGTCTGTATGCAATTATTGTGTTTGAGGCCAGCGCTCAGAGGCACCAGCTTTTAAGCTCTGACTTGGTCACATGGAGTGTTCTTGAATACATATGTGCCCATGACTTTGGTCCCCACACAAAGGGGAAGACAAAGGCTTGAGTTTGATCACTGTTGCTTCTTACAGAATGAAATCTCACCCCAGTGTCTCACAAAAAGCCCACTCCACCATCTCCCCTGGCTTGTCCTGAACCATTGCAAGAGGAAGTCTTGCTAATAATCTCTTGCCCCGGAAAGGAGCAGTTACTGTAATTTGAAAGCAGATCTCTCTTGCTTAACAGAAATTCACTTAACAAAACTCCAAATTAAATAAGGGGTAAATGAGCAGAAATGACATTGTGATGGGCATCGTTTACTAAGAGTTCCAGGTACCGTGGGTAGTCATTTCACATCCATTTTCACATTCATTCAATGAGTCATCACAATGACCCCACCAAGGAGGTACTATTACTCCCCACAGGACGGCGAAGAAGCTGAGGCTCAGAGTGGTTGTGTAAATTTCTCATGATCACAAGGGTAGTAAGTGGCATTGTTCAATCAAATAAGAGGTCTCAAAGGATCAACCCAGAAAAACAAAAATTGTAAGGCATGCAGGTGTCCTATGAGTCCGTCTTGTGGGGGCTGGCTTGCTAAGGCCATTTGCACGTGGGAAAGCAAAACCTAACTCATCGGATGTTTGACACACTCAGCACTTTGCTAAGCCCAACAAGCCACCTTCCTTAGTGGGTGGAAAACCAAAGGGTTGTATTCGGGAATGAAACTGATAGCACAGATGCATTCCAGCGATCGCACTATTGGCATCCTAAGTCTCAAGGCTCTTGTCTGAACCCCTGTCTTCCAGTTCAGCCTCATTTGTAGCTGCCTCTCCCTTCTTTTCTGGGTTCCAGCCAAATAGCACATGGCCGTCCCTTGAAGGTGCCATGTTCCTCTCTGCCTCAGGCCCTTGGATCCTGCTCTCTCTCTGAATGCCCTTCTCATTAACTGAGACCAGAGGGAAGTTCCATGAGGACAGGGACTTTGGCTGGCTATTTCACCACTGCATCCCTATAGACTAAAATAGTGGCTAGAACATAGTCAATTCTCAGGCAATATCTGTTGAAAGAACAAATGAATAAATTAATTAATAATATTTCAGACCTTATCTCATACTTTATTTCCTCAGTTATGTTTTCTCTGGGTCACATCCCCCGTGTTAAATGCTTCAGTTTCTGACGTACTTTTCTCTTTACTGTGTACATACATTTGTGTGATTATTTGTCTGGTGTCTGACTGTCCCACAAGACTATAAGCTTCACAAAAGCAGGACAATACCAGTTCTGCTCACCATGATAGTCTCAGTGACAGGTGTTCCATAAATGTGAGATAGGTGAATAAGTGGCCAATCAAGTCTTAGAGAGGTCAAGTCTTTCTGAGCTGTTTTCATAATAAAGTATTCAGGGGGACTGAGAAAAAAAATGGGTTGGGACTCAACAGATGCAAATGGCAATGATCTGACTTAAAAATGGGCAAAGGAGCTGAACAGACATTTTCCCAGAGAAGATATCCAAATGGCCAATAGGTACATGAAAAAGTGCTCAACATCACTAGTCATCAGGGATGATCATCAAGAATGGCTATTACCAAAAACAACAAGAAATAATAGATGTCAGCAAGGAGGTGAAGGAAAAAAAGACTGTATACTGTTGGTGAGAATGTAAATTGTTATGGCCATTATGGAAAACAATGTGGAAGTTCCTCAAAGAAATTAAAAATAGAACTACCTTATGATGCAGCTATCTCACTTCTGGGTACTTATCCACAGGAAATGAAATCAGGATCTGGAAGAGGTCTGTGCATCCCCACATCCACTGCAGCATTACTCACAATAGCCAAGAATGGAATCAACCTAAGTGAATGGAAAGAAAATATGACCTATACAACAATATGATCTGTATTTATAATATATATTTATAATGGAATATTATTCTGCCATTATGGAAAGAATGGAAAGTAAATATGACATATATAATAATATAATATATATTTATAATATATAATATATGAGGGCTGTCTGGAAAGTATCCAACCACGTAATATGAAAAATAGAAACATTTATGGCTGGATTGTTTTCCACACAGACTTCGTAGATTTATAATGGAATATTATTCTGCCATTATAAAAAGAACTTTTGACAACATGGATGAAATGGGAGGGCATTATGCTAAGTGAAATTAGCCAGACAGAGAAAGAGAAATGTTTATGGTATTGCTTATACGTGGAATCTAAAAAAATTTAAAAAGTCAAAGTCACCAAACCAGAGAGCAGATTGGTAGTTGCCGGGGGCTGAGGGGGTGGGAGACAAGGAGAGATATTGGTCAAGGGAACAAACTTTAAGTTATAAGATGAATAAGTTCTGGGATCTAATGTATAGCACAGTGAGTATAGTTAACAATACTGTATTGTATACTTGAGATTTGCTAAGGGGGTAGATCTTAAGCGGTCTTGTCACCAAAAAGAAAAAAAGGTAACTATTTGAGGTGATGAATGTGTTAATTAACTTGATTGTGGTAATCATTTCACAATGTGTATTTATACCAAATCATCATGTTGTCTGCTTTAAATATATACAATTTTATTTGTTAATTATACCTCCATCAAGTCGGGGGTGGGGGCAAATCATGTCTAAATAGCCAATTATTTTTCTCCAGAAGAACACATTCCTGATGTTAGAATGAAAATCGGTGGGAAAACGAGGTTCACTTAAAAGTCCATCACCTCGCAGCCATCTTTGATGGAATGCATGTGCCCCATTAAGTTAGGGGACCTTCATGAGATTAATTTGATACACTGCTCATGCATTTCCTAAAGCATATGGTGGTGGGCAGAAGATGTGGGCTGTGAAAGTCTGGAGGGATATATAAAAGCATCCTAGGAGCCAAAGGCCATTTCGTTTTCATGGCTTAGTTTGCAGGGCTGCCTGATGCAGACCTCAGCTGCATGGGGCGAGCTTAAAACCTGGACATGTGGAGGCCAGAGACTGGGCTGGGACAAGCCATCAATTGACAAATTCCTCACAGACCACCCTGCCACTTACTCTTCACTGGCAAGAGTTTTGTCATCTGTGCCTACAGGGACTACCTTGGTCGTGGATGTACTGGCGAGCCGAGTGTGGGGGCTGGGCCCTCGGTGGCTCCAAATACTGCAGAACTCGTCGGAAGGGGCAGAACCCACTGGAGCCCAGAGCAGGCAGAATCCAGAGCACAGGGATTGCAGCCAGTGCTCATGGAGGGCCCAGACCCCAGTCAGCCAACACAGCTCCTGGCTACTAGGGCCAGATGGCTTAGTTGTCACCTCTTTTGGTGCTGACTGAGGGAGGAAAAGTCTTTGAAAACAAGGTAGGTTTTGTTTTGTTTTTTAACCTGACCTAGTAGGCTGGGTGCGTCTTGCTGTCAAGAAGAAAAACTGGTAACGTCCCTTACTGTATGTGTGAGGGGGTAAAATATACAAAACGTAACTCTTACCACTTTAACCCTTTTTAATTATTGCGATCCAGGGGCGTTCGGTACATTCACAATGTTGTGCAAGCGTCAGCATTATCCATTTTTAGATCTCTTCAATCGCCCCCCACAGAAATCCTATACCCACGAAACAAAAACTTTCCAATCTTCCCTCTCCTCAGCCCTTAGTAACCTCCATTCTACTTTCTGTCTCTATGACTTTGCCTATTCTAGGAACTTCATGTAAGTGGAATTGTACAATATTTGTCCTTTTCTGTCTGGCTTATTTCATTTAGCATAATGTTTTCAAAGTTCATCCACATTATAACATGTGTCAGAATTTCATTCCTTTTTAAGTCTTAATAATGTTTCATTATATGCGTAGACCACATTTTGTTGATTCATTAATCCACTGGACATTTGGTTTGTTTTCACCTTTTGGCTATTGTGAATAAAGCTGCTATGAAAATGGATCTGCAAACATCCCTTTGAGATCTTATTTTCCATGCTTTTGGGTTACATACCCAGAAGTGGGATTCCTGAATCATATGCTAATACTATCTTATTTATTTATTTATTTATTTATTTATTTTGGTTGAAGTGCTAAGCAAAGTCATCAGCTGGATGTGAAGTGGGGAGGGGGTGGGAGATGTGAGGAGAGAAAAGATAGAAAGTAATTGTTTTAGAAAGAGAATATAAACTTACTAGGGAAACATGTTAGGATTACCAGGTTGTGTTGCATGATCATTTGAGGTTTGTGGTCATGAATTAGAAATGAGAATTACCTCCAGGAATTGTGGGTGTGTGTATGTGAATGGTATTTATCATTTTCTATGCATTACTTAGCAACTTGCTTTACTGCTTTCACTGTGCTGTACACGCAGTGTTCCCTGGAATCTCCTGAGGCACCAGAATTGAGGTGACTCTTTCCCTGCTCACAGTTCTCTACGATGTGGGACCCTGCAGTGACAACCCTTTAGCTACTGCCTCAGGCATCTTTAGGGATGCACCAAGAAGCAGATTTGCTGGATCATAAGGTAAATGCAAAAAAAGATGTTCAATCTTTTGACTTTCCTGGGCCACATTGGAAGAAGAAAAATCATCTTGGGCCACACATAAAATACACTAACACTAACGATAGCTGATGAGCTTTAAAAAAATCGCAAAAAAGTCTCATAATGTTTAAAGAAAATTTATAAATTTGTGTTGGGCAACATTCAAAGCCCTCCTAGGCTGCATGCAGCCTACGGGCTGCGGGTTGCACAAACCTGGTTTAACAGGTTCTTCAATTGTCCTTCAAAGTGATTCTACCAATTCTGCTCTCACCAACAAAATATGAGAATTCCCCACATCTTCACCCGCCCTAGGGTCATCAGACTTTCTCTTCTGCTTGTCAGATGGAATAAAAGTGATCTCTCATTGTTTTAATGTCTATATTCTTTATTGTTAGAGCTATTACATCTTTTGTAGGTTTCTTGACCATTCGGATTTCTCCTTTTGTGAATTGTTGTTTCATATTCTTTGCCCTGTACTTTTTTGCATTATTTACTTTTTCATATTGATTTATAACAGATACTTAAATATTTAGACTATTAATGATATATATGTAGTAACTATTATAAAGGTTATTCTTAATTGGTTGATAGTTTTCAGTTTTGCTTATGGTGCCTTTTGATGTGATTGAATTTATTGATATCTTCTTTAATGGCTTTGGGATTATGTCTTATTTCACAAGTTTTACTTCTCACAAATTCATAAAAAAAAGGATATTTTTCCTTATAATTTTTCTGTAGTTGTTTTAATTCAATTTTTCACTTTGAGATCATTGTAGATTCATGTGTAGTTGAAAGAAATAATGCAAGAGAGACCTCTTGTAGCCTTTACCCACTTTCTTTCTTTTTTTTTTTTTATTGGTTTTGACAGAGAGAGAGAGAGAGAGATACAAAGACAGAGAGAGAACTGAACTGGGGGCACTCCCCAGTTCAGCATATGGGTCCGCACAGGCCGGATTCGATCCTCGGTCCCCGGCGCTGCAAAACGAGTGCTTAACCCACTGAGCCATCCCGGCTTCCCCTTTACCCACTTTCTTTGAGTGGTAATGTCTTGGAAAATGAGTGTACAATACCACAGCCATGATATGGCCATTGGTACAGTAGAGATACAGAACAATTTCTTCACTGTGTTGCCCCTTTTTAACTATAGCCATTTCTCTTTCCCTAGTCTCTACCCATCCTTAACTCTGGCGACCACTAATCTGTTTTTCATTTCTATAATTCTGTCATTTCAAGAATGTTCCATAGGGGATGCTGGAATGGCTGAGTGGTTGGGCATTTGCCTCGCAATCACGAAGTCTGGGGTTCGATTCCTGGCCCCAGCCCATTCAGGCCCCTAGGCTGAACTGCAGTGCAGCTGGTGGCCACTGAGGTGGCTCAGTCGAGAGGGTTCCTGCCTCTCAAGTGGGAGGCCCCTGGTTCGGTTCCTGCCCCGCACGGCCCCACATCCACCTGTGTGGAATGAAACCATGTCACAACTAATGATGTGCAACTATGGAGACTGCTCTGGGCTTCCCCACTTTCTCTCTCTCTTACCTTTTCTTCAAACAATAAAACAAATCTTAAAAAAAAAAAATGTGTTCTATAAATGGGGATTGGTTTCTTCACTCAGCATAACTGCCTGGACATTCATATAAGTTGTTTTGTGTATCAATAACTCATTGCTCTCTATTGCTGAGAAGTATTCCACGGTGTGGATGCACCCCGCTTTGTTTAACCATTCATGTGTTGAAGGACATCTGGGTTGCTTTCAGTTTGAGCTACTACAGATAAAGTTGTCATGAACATTTGTGTATGAATTGTTCAAAAGTACAATTGTTCGGACAGATGATACGTGCATGTTTTGTTTTTTTATGAAACTACCAAACTGTTTTTCAGTGGCTATGCCGTTCTACATTCCCACCTGAAAAGTGTAAGTGATCCAATTTCTTCCTAAACTGGTCAGCAGTTAATACTGCCACTAACTATTTTCCATTTTAGCCATTTTCATAGGTGTATAGTGGTATCTCGGGGTGGTTCCAAGTGGCATTTTCTTCATGGCTAAGGAGGTTGAACATCCTTACACGTGTTGCCACAAATATATTCTCTCCAGTGAAAGTCTGTTAGTGTCTTTTGTCCCTTTTCAAATTTAATGGTTTCACTTTTTTACTATGAGGTTTTTACATAGCCCAGATACTAGTCCTCTTGAGATTAGTGTCTTACAAATATATTTTCCTGTCTTTTTTTTTTTTTAATATTTATTTATTTTTAATTGTTTATTAACAGAGAGAGAGAGAGAGAGAGAGAGAGAGAGATACAGAGACAGAGACAGAGAGAGAACTGAACTGGGGGAGCTCCCAGTTTAGCATATGGTTCCTCACGGGCCGGGGCCGGGATTGGATCCTCGGTCCCTGGCGCTGCAAAGTGAGCACCTAACCCACTGAGCCATCCCGGCTTCCCCTATTTTCCTAGTCTTTAGCATATCTTTTCATCCTTTTTACTGGGCCTTTCACAGAGCAAAAGCATTCAGTTTTGATAAGATCCAATTTATTAATTTATTTTTTCTTTTATGGAGAGTGCTTTTGGTGTCAAGGCTAAGAACTCTGTTTAGCCCAGTATCCCAAAGACTTTTCTCCTATGTTTGCTTCTCTAAAAAAAATTTTTTTTTATGTTTATTTTTACTGTTTTTGACAGAGAAAGAGAGACAGACAGACAGACAGAGACAGAGACAGAGACAGAGAGAAGGGGGAGGGCCCAAAACAGTCTCCATAGTTGCACATCATTGGTTTTTCTATATAGTTTCATTCCACACGTGGGAATGGGCCTGCACAGGGCAGGAACTGGGCCAGGGTCTCACCCCAACAAGACTGAACTGGGGGCACTCCCGAGTTCAGCATATGGGCTGCACGGGCCGGGGCCGGGATTCGATCCTCAGTCCCCGGGCTGCAAAGTGAGCGCTTAACCCACTGAGCCATCCCGGCTTCCCTGCTTCTCTAAAATTTTTAGAGATTTGTGTTCCATGTTGAAGTCTGTGATACATTCTGAGTTCATTTTTGTATAAGATGTGGGTCTAGGTCAAGGTTAAAGGGTCACTGCACCACAGGACTGGTAAATAGAGGCGAGGCCACCAACCAGTCCCTGAGGATGAGGTGAGAGGGGAGGTTGGAGGAGCCTGATGGGCAGGGTTAGGACCAAATCCTTGGCTTGGGCAGCAAAGGGGTCCAGGAATGAAGGAGACCAGCCCTCGAGTACCAGGGTGCAGGACGGCACCCCCGTGGAGAGGCAGGCCTGCAGCAGAAGCTCAGGGCCCGGGCCAGCGGCTTGTGAAGTAGCCACTGTACGTAGCAGTGTGTGGGGTGGGATGGTCTGGGAGCCTGGGAAGCAGGGATGTTGTGGACCCACTTCCGTGCGTCAGAAGTGGGCTGGGGGAACCTCACCATGTGCCTGGCCCTTGGCTTCTCTGTTTCTGCATTTGTCCTGCTCAGGTTTCATCGCGTCTGCAGTGAGAATTTCCACTATCTCAGTAGAGTCAGGAGGCCAAGGGAAGACGCATCAAAGGGAATTCAGGACCAGTGTCCTAGGGGCCAGGGTACAGGTGTCAGTGGGAAACAGAGAGGGTCCCTCACAGGGACAAAGAATCCCATCCCAACCGCTCTTCTTCACCTGAAATACGCATTTCAGTGGCACCATGCCAAGTCAGGGTTTCATTAGTAAGTGAAGGTTATTCAGCTTCTAAGCTCTGTGACCACAGCTGTTTTCTCATCGGCAACACAGGGATAATAATTCTACCAAGTTTCCCAACTTGTAGAATGCTTATCACTGGAGATTTGGGGAGGTTATCTAATGGATTATTTCACGAAGTATGTGGGTACACCTTTCAACAATGATGAGTCACATGGTCAGAAATGTAGTCCTTTTTCATATTTTTCCCCCATTCTTCTGACTACATAAGGAGAAAGGCTCTGGTCCTGGTATATGTTGGGATGCTTTTGGGACAATAACAAAACACTCAAATTAAAAGTGAACAAAACAATGAGAAAAATGTGTTACCTCACATAACCTTGCACGGAAAAGGCAATTCGGAAGTTCCATGAACTCAGCGACTGAGTCCAACAGCTCAATGAAGTTAGCAAAGACCCAGGTTCTTTTCATCTTTCTCTCTTTGGCTTGGCCCCTGGGTATGTTCCCTCATAGCTGCACCATGGCTGTCCCTGCGCTAGAGTTTATGTGGATCTATAACCTTAAAGACATGAAGAGTAGCTTAAATCAGAATTTGTCTGTTTTAAGACACACATACACACACAATTTAACTGAAGTAAAAATTCCCATACAATAACCATTTTAAAGTGAACCATTCAGTGGTTCAAATATGGTGCAACCTTCACCATTATCTAATTTCCAAACTTTTTAATATTGTGGGGGGGGGGACAAAAGTATAACATGAAATTTACCATCTTTACCATTTTTAGGTGTTCAATATAATAGTAACTATGTGCACATTATTGTGCAACAAATCTCTAGAACGTTCTTTTTTCACAAAACTGAAAAACACTGTACCCTACAAACAACTCCCCTAGCCCCTATCAACTTCCACTTTACTTTCTTGTCTTTTTGTGACTACTTTATTTCACTTAGCATAATGTCCTTAAGGTTACTCCATCTTACAGCATATAACAGGATTTATTTCTTTTTAAAGGTTGAATAATATTCCATTGTATGTATATACCACTTTTTCTTTTTTAAAGATTTATTTTTTTGTTTGAGAGAGAGAGAGAGAGAGAGAGAGAAGGGGGAGGACCCAGAGCAGTCTCCATAGCTGTACATCATTAGTTGTGACAGGTATCATTCCACACAGGTCTATGTGGGGCCACCAGAGTGGGAATTGAACCAGGGACCTCCGGCGTGGGAGGCGAGAACCTTCACCACAGGGCTTGGCAGTTACCAGTTGCACCACAGTTTAGCATATGGGGGGCGCATGGGCCGAGACCGGGAATCGAACCCAGACCTCACAACTGTGAGGCAAGCACTCAATCACTGAACTATCCTGGCTTCCCCTATACCATATTTTCTTTATCCATTCTTCCTTTGATGGGCATTTAGGCTGCTGCTAGTGTTTGTTTTCTAAACAGGAAAGTAAGCTTCTTTCCTAGAAGTTTCCAGCTGGCTTCATTCAGATCTGCATGGCCAGTTGGGCCATAATCCCATCCCCTGGCTGCGCAGATCCTACAGAGAGACTCTTCCCACAAGAAAGAAAGTGTAAGAGGACAGTGTTAGCCACAGTGAGAGTCTGGAACCTCTTGAACAGTAGTTACAATACGTCCGAATACCTCAGCCTCCAACAGGCAATAACAATGACAACACTGTACTTAATTTTGCAGCTGTTTATGACAAGTGATAGTGGATATAAAATTTTCTTTAAAAATAAGTAGGTTTAAGGTTTTGTTGTGCTTTGGTTTGTTTATTTTAAAGAAAATTGATCTAAAGAAAAGAATTAAATTTAAAAAGTAGCACAGGTAGTGTGCAAAAGACACAGCAAATATGTTAAAGGTGGTAGGAAATCCCCCAGGTCTGGGATGCAGGGTAATAGTGAGGTTTACATGAAATATGTTCAAAGGCTCAACCAGCTCCTGAACACAGACAGAGCTCTCTCAGTGACATGCGACAATAATTGTGGTTCCTTTCAAGTTAAGGTTGCCAGATTCAACAAATAAAATTATAAGACACCCCGTTAAATTTGAATTCCGGATAAACCACGAGTAATTATTTTTTTAGTACAAGTATGCCCCATGCAATACTTAAGACATATTTGGACTTAAAAAGTTACTCATTTAACTGAAATTCAAATATAACTGAGCAAACTGTGTTTTATCTGGCAACCCCACTTCACAAGCTTCCCGTGGAATGAGGAAGCGCTGGGACATAGCTTGGGGACCCTGCGATGTCACCAGGTTACCTGCCCTCTACCAGGGGGCTGGGCTGGAGCTAATCTGGAAAAGTGGGAGCTCCGTGGGAAGCTGAGGAGCCCCTGCCCACGAGCAGTCTCCAATCTCCCCCAACCCTGGGATGGCCCCCAGTCCCCTGCTTCCCTGTCTTCTAAGGGCTGTGACGTGGGAGGGGCCCACAGAGGCCTGGTCGGGAGTGGTGCTGGGGCAGTACAGTGCAGACAGAAAGTTTCTTATGAGCACACAGGAGTCTGCTATGTGACTTTAAAGGCTTACCGCAGGGACCTGGGCCCATAAACACTCAGACAAGGAGGTTTTATGAGTGTTGGGGCTGAACTCATCCCTCCCTCCCCTCCTCCCTTCTCCCTGTCTGCACGGAGCCTGGTCAGGGAGCCTCTTCTGTCCAAAGAAGGGAGCGAGCCTGGCTCCTGTGCTCCTGTAACACAGGGCATTCCAGATGGGCACACGCACACACACACACGCACATGCACACATGCACGCACACACACACGCACACACACACTGTCCACTCCAGCAAAGCATGCCTCGTCACTTCCAGTTGCTGACTCCGTTTTTTTTGGTGCGGGAGAGGTGGGTGGATCATCAAACCAAGAGTTTCAAGCAACCATCCACACCTCTGGGACGGCAGACCAGCTCATGGGTCCTTTCCAGAAATACTCCCAGCAGCATCGGGCAGGAAGACATTGCCGTAACTCCATAGGCCTGGCGACGTGATCCCCACTCCCTCCGGCAGCATCTCTGTACTGGGCAGACCCCACTTCAACCCCCCAGATTTCCTGGGGGCCCAGGCGGCCTGCCAGTCACATTGTGGGAGAGATGGATTCAAATGGGGTTCGCTCCAGACAGCAGGAGGAGCATGTCACACTCACTAGGGAGAAAGGTCTCAAAGACCTACAGATGGCCCCATCTGTGACATGGTGGCTGTGATTCACACCACACCAAGAAGAAAGAGACTCATGAGTCCAGCATGTCTTCTGTCTGTCCCATGGCATTGTTGAGCCCCATTACTCACACCACAGAGCAAGGTGACACAGACACTGTCTAGTGCTTACTCACCTACCGGTTATCCCCTCGGCGTCTGGTGTGTGGATGGGCGTGTCTTTCCCAGACAGACTGAAGACCCTCTGTGCACAGAGACCCTCTTCCTTTATGGCTTCATGAGATACAGCAATTGCATCATGGCAGCTGCCTGTTCAGAGCTTCTGTACCCAGCACCTCCTTCCAACAAGGTACATGTGCGTGTTGGGGGGGTGCACACGTGCACATACAGACAAGCCCTCATGCCCCCATGTCTAGCCCTCACCTCTGCTCTTAGGGGTCTTCTTATTATTGCACAGCTTACTGTCTGTCCCCCAGGAACACACAGAGCCCTGCCCTTTATTTCAGGGTCATGTCCACCAGCCCCTGCAGAGGCCTCAGGGGCAAGGGTCTGCTGGGGTGCCTCCCCTCCAGTCCTCTCACCCCCTTGTGCTAGGGCAGGGTGCCCCCACCCTGAAACCATGTGACCTCCTCTTGCAGGTCACAGGGAGCAAACCCCTCCCACTTGGGTCTCTTTCTTCTGTCCCCTTTCTCTACGGCCACACAGGCCTTTCACTCTTGCCCTTCCGACAGGACGCTGACCTTAGACCCTCACCACTGGCCTGTGTTGTCAGCCATTCTGCTTCACTCGGCCCAGAGGGAGGGAATTGGGCTTCACATCCCACAGAGATGGATCTCCGAGACGAATGGTCCATGCACATTGCCACCACTGGCCACCTAGCGGCGGAGAGCCAGCGTGGGGTTACGCTCGGTCTCTATCTCTCTTCACCTTGAGTTCAGTGCCCCATGTATTCATATCACCCTGGCATTGGTATAGGCCAGGGAGATAGTTGTTTGCCAGGCCCGAGAAGGAGGATTTGGGTAGTGTGGGAAGAAAGGTAACCCCTCAACATGGGGACACCTGGGCACAGTGGGCACCACCAGCCTGCCCGGCTCATCTTGCCCAGTCTCCTGGGTCTGGGCATGAGCTATGTGTTCCTGCTGAGGGGCTATGCTTTGCGAGATTGTCCCAGCCCTTCAGAGGAAGGCGGGGCCGGAGCACTGAAGCCTGTTACCAGCACTGGACTGAGAGACAAAGCCCTCTCCAGCCTACAAAGCCCCCCCACCCCGGACCTCCTCCTCCGTGAAGTTCTATGAGAATTCCAACACAGGTGAGTCACGAGTGGAGGGACCAGGGCACCAGGAGAGCCCCCTGGGGACGTGTTCCCCTGAGATGCCCCCCAATTCCCACCATCAAGTGCACACTCCCTGTGCTCACCATCTCTGGGCGCACTGTGTCAAGCACAGCTCTGGGACTGCTGTCATCCACCTAGCAGGGAATACCACCTTCATTTCCATTCCAACTGACAGACCCCAGAGCGAATGCCAATGTCAGTCAATCACCTTGCACTTCAGCTACACCAGCTGTGGGCCCCGCTCCACCCCCGCAGAGATGCCGTGTCTCAGGAGCACATGGCTTCAGCATGGGTGTGGACACTGAGGCATGGTCATGACACACAACACAAGGCTGACCTGCCTTTCCATCAGGACAGCTCGGTGACATCAGGGGCCAGGACATCTTCTTATAACTGGGGCTGGGGGGTGGAGAAACAGTCATTTGCATATTAGAGATAAGGCCCCCACAGTGGGGACTGACCCAGCTGCTGGGTGCTCCTCCAAATGCCGTAGGTCTGACAGGCTGCTTTTATGTCGATAGTTAACGTTTTATAGATATTTCTCCTGTAGCAAGTTAAATCGCATCTGCTCCGGCAGACATCCAGGCCTAGGGAAGGCGGGCGGATGGGGCGGCCAGGCCTGAGGCTCTGGCAGGCAGGTTTTCCTGCTGTAAAGCTCTGTGGCTAATAGGAAATTCGGGCGGGGTTGGGGGGGAGAAGGCGGGGCAGCCTAGATTCCTTCCCTAAGAGCCTCTGCCTAAGCCTCAGCCTTTTCTTCAGTAGCATGTTTACATAGATTCTAAGTGCTGCATCTGACCAAACCCCAAAACAGGAGGCCCCCAGCCTTGGGGTGAGGGCACAGGGCACAGACAGTGGGAGGGCAGGCTGCGGATCCTGCAGGGACCACCGTTGCCCAGCCCAGCCTCAGCCGATGGCTCCCAGGCCTGTCTTGCTCTCCCCACCGCTTCCTTGGAAGCCTATTCTGACCGCCAGCCAACAGGGCAAAGAACACCCTTCCTCTCCACGCTTTCCCCATAGAGCTTGTTTCTGGTCTGAGAACATACCCCCTTCTCCAAGAAACCAGACCCTTGGCTGGGCTGGAGTGAGTAACTCTTTGCATCTCCAGAAAGCCCAGAGTGACTTACCTTAGCTAAACAGAACTCCCATCAGGACGTGGCTAGGCTACCCTGTCATGTGACTATTGAATTGCTCACGTGGGCCCAATTTTCAAGTCGCATGCATTTCGCTTTATTGAGTTCCTACCATGTGGAAGGTCTCGTGCTAAGTGATGCTTACAACTGTCCTTGAAGGTAGGCAGGGTGTTGGGTTATTACCTAACGCTGCGTAACTAATCACCCCTAAACTTAGTGGCTTAAAAGAACAGCAATATTTATTTTGCTTGTGAATGTGCAAGGTGAGCAGGGCTCAGCAGGGCCACCTTGTCTCTGCTGCAGGTGACATCAGCTGGTGCACTCAAAGGCTGAGAGCACAGTCATCCCATAGCCCTCACTCCTGGCTCCTGGCTGGGAAGACCCAGCTGTGGGCAGGAATAGCTGGGCTCCTCGCACACCTTTCTCTGTCTCCCTGTAGTCACACCTGCTGTTCCCTCCCGTACCTCAATTCCTAGGTAGCCAGACTTAACATGTGGCCTCAGGGCTCCTGGGCGTGAGCCCTGCACTATATATCCCATTTTCTAACCTAGAATCTGGGGCCACACAGCCTGACTCCTACCTCTATTCCTTGCAGGGGTGTCAAACTGGTGGCCACAAGAAATTTTTTGTGGTCCACGATGCACTGAAATAAAATGAAAATAGAAAAAATTGTTATGAAGAAAATACCATATTTTTCACTCCTTAAGACGCACTTCCCCCCCCTCCAAAAAAGTGGAGGGAAAAGTGTGTGCATCTTATGGAGCGAAGGCTGCAAAAAAGAGTGCACATTGGGGACCTTAATGATGCCGTGGGGAAGCCTGCAGCCAGATCAGAAAGCAGGGACTGCATGGAAGGAGAGCGGGTCCAGGCAGGAAACTTGCGTCTTATGGAGCGAAAAATACGGTAGCTTTATTTGAAAGGCTATTTCAGAGCATCATGGGCCACAAAAAATTACTTGCGGCCCATAGGCCGCCAGTTTGACACCCCTGCTTTAGAGCATCTCATCAAAACCAGCCTATATTCAAGGAAAGGACAATTAGATTCTGCCTTTTGAGAGAAGTATGTCAAAGAATGTATGAACATGACTGTGAACATGTTTTAAACTCACCGCAAAAGACAAGGGTTATAGTCTGTTTTTAGAGGGGGCCTAGAACTAAGTGGCTTGTCCAGCTCACACAGTAATTCGGAACCAGGTAAGAACTCTAAGTCATGTCTGCTGGCTCCAAGCCCTGGCCTTCCTTCTACCTACTACCTGGCTTAGTGACAAGAAGCTCGGAGTCCCTTGGAACATCTGATGAAATCTAAAGACAATTTTCCCAGAAATGAAATATGTACATAAAAATGTGATCTGGGGATGCTGGGATAGCTCAGCAGCTGAGCACTTACCTCGCAATCGCTAGGTCCAGGGTTCAATTTCTGGTCCCGGACCCGGTCCATGCAAACCCATACACTGAACTGCGCAGCACAACTGTTAACCGCCAGGATAGCACGGCAGGAAGTGAAGGTTCCTGCCTCTTACACGGGAGGCCCTGGTTTGGTTCCCACTCGCACGGCCCCACATCCACCTGTGTGGCATGAAACTATGTCACCACTAACGGTGTACAACTATGGAACCTGCTCTGGGCCCTCCCACTTCTCTCTCTCTCTCTCTCTCACCTACTCTCAAACAATAAAGTAAAATCTTTTAAAAACAAAAACAATGTGTCTACAAATTTGTGGGGTCACTACCTGTTTCCAGCCCAGGATGTAAGAAGCTACAAGTTGCCACTGCCTCCTGACAATAAGAAAAGGCTAGACAAACTGAAAAATCAACAACTCTTCTTAGATCAGTCATAGAGGTGGAGTCACAGGGCCAATCACTGCCCCAAAATTAGACCAGCAGGTGAAGGCAGAGAATTGCAGGAAACCACCAGCATATCCCCCGCGGTGGGCCAGGCTGGGCAGGGGAACCGCACTGTAGTTGATGAACTGCTGGAGGCTCCGTGAGGACAAAGCTGAGGGAGAAAAACTCCTGGGCACCCAGTCATCAGGGGGTTGCAACACTTTTGTGAGTTTTTCCTCCAAGAGCTTACCACATTCCCAGAATAAATGCCAGGGGAAAATCCCCTTGTGCTTCCGGCGGGGGAAGCTAAAGGAACCATTTTTAAATATCCAGCATTCTTCTTAACAAGGGTTGCCTTTGGGAGAAACTAGTTAGCCAGAGCCTCGCTGACCTGGGGAAAAGGAAATAGCCAGCTCCAACGTAGGGGGAATACTGTGAAGTGCTGGTGAAGTTCACAGTCTAAAGGCCCAGGTTCACTGAACGCTTCCTTCTGCCCACCTCTCACCATCACATCATTAAAGCCTCTTACAACAGCTCCTTTTACCCTGTACGGCATGTCCAGCAACCAAGAAAACAATGATAGGACATTCTAAAGGGTAAAATCGCAATTTGAAGAGCAAGCATTGGAACCAGACTCAGGCATGGCTGCGACGTTGGAATTATCAGACTGGGAATTGAAAACAACTATGACTAAGATGCTAAGGGCCTTAATGGGTAAAGTAGACAGCACGCAGGAATGAATGGACAATGTAAGCAGAGAGATGGAAATTCTAGGGAAGCATTAAAAGAAACGCTAGAGATCAGAAACACGAACAGAAATGAGGAATGCCTCAACTGGACACAGCTGAGAAGAGAATCCCTGAGTTTGGGGCTATTTCAGTGAATTTGTGGCGTGCAAAACAACGCAACCAGAAATGGATGCCTGGGTTAACCAATTCTGACCTCCACTCGCACACTCAGGACAGCCAGTGCGTAGCCAGAAGCACTGTCCCCGTACTTGCTCACCAGCTTGGAGGCCTCTTCGGGGCCAGTCTCAGGGTCTGGGGAGGCCTTGCTTATCAGAGTGTCTGTGTCAGGCAGCACCCCCTCCCCATCCACACCACACCAGTGAAAATGCAGCTTCCTTCCTGCTCCTGGCGTGGGTGGACTCCGGGGGCCTGGAAGGAGAGACTCAGAATGCACGCTTCCCGCCCAGCGGCCACCAGCCTCCTCACCCACCGGGCAGCCCCACGGCAGAATCAGGCCCGTTCAGGAGGTCTTGCATTCTGCATTTGACACAGGAGGGGTAGTGTGGGCCCTGCCCTCCTTTCTTTCTGCTCACACCTGAGGGAGGAACACTCAGTGAAGGGATGGAATGGTATTAGGCCCTCTTGCCCGCCCCTGGGCTCGTTGTTGAGGTTGTATGGAGAGGAGAAGCATTTGATAAAACAGTTTTGTTTCACTCGAAATAAAGAGCTTTATGAGAGCCTAGACTTCAAGAGCTTACTTAAGGCCCAGGTGTTACAGACTGGAAAGTTGAGGTGCCGGGTTACTGCTAGCCTTCTTCCGAGGGCAGGAAATGTCCCTAAGGGCTGGCATGGATATTCTTCAAAGTATAACTTTATTCCCGATATGAGAAGTGGGGGTAAAGTTTACCCTCAGTCCTGACAGTGGCCCAGGAGGCTCAGGTGAGCAGAAGGGGACTCTGCCTTGCCCTGACCTGAAGGACTATCAATGTGTCCGGGGGGGACTTCCACCCATGGAAGACAGGCCACAGGCCAGAGAGGGCGTCGAAGCCCTCTGAGGGAGAGAGCGGGTCCATGCCAGATTGCGCGTGGCCTAGGCTGACCCCAGAGCCCTAGGAGCAGGTTCAAGCTGGGGGAGCCCACCTGTAGGTTCCTGTCTACCTGCCTTCAGTGTGTTTGTGTCCCTAGGGTTCTCCCTTGGGGCTTGAAGAGGGCCTGGGAGTCTCAGTCTGACATTGCTGCTAAGAAGAGTCAGAGAAAAGCTTACCACATCTTCCCCAAGATACTCAGGATTTGGTGCCAGAGTGGCAGGGTATTGTTGCCAAGCAAGCCCACACCACCTGCCAAAAGTAGCAGCACCATGGCTTTGACTCACCTCTGCTTCCTAGATCTCTTGTGAATGCATTTACTTGGCAGAACGGAATTCACCCCCAAATCCCTTAAATTTAGTTCTCGTACAAGCTGGTACAGCACAACACTGATTCAAACCCAGGACCCCTGATGTGGGATCCCGTGCTCCTAACCACACTCAACACACGCAGACACACTGGCGCTCTGCAGGCAGTAAGGAGTGGAGCTGCGATTTTAAACTAGTCTGACCCCAAAGCCAAGTTCTTCGTCACAATCACTTGGACAATTGTCTCCAGTGTTGTGCTGTGGCTCTAGAAAGTTGTCCCAGCTGATGAGGAAGAGGAGGAGAAATAAGGGAGTGGCCTCAGAATGGCCTGCTGGGCTATAGGCCCCCGGACCCCAGGCCCTGAGCGAGTCATGGCACCTCAGGCAGGCACAGTCTACCATTGTTCCCTCGCTTACAGCGGCAGACCCGACCAGGGTCACAAAGTCTGGGTTTGAGTTGGAACAAGAGCCCAGCTCTCCTCAATCATTCCCAGACTAATGCGTGTCCACAGCCCCGCGCCCAGTGGGGACTGGCCAACAGGAGCCACCGCTGTAGACAGATGTGGATGGAAGAAGGTCCACAAGACGGATGGGGGACAGAAACCGCCTGCTGTGTGCCCAGGCCTG
Source organism: Craseonycteris thonglongyai (assembly GCA_004027555.1). Classification (NCBI taxonomy): domain Eukaryota; kingdom Metazoa; phylum Chordata; class Mammalia; order Chiroptera; family Craseonycteridae; genus Craseonycteris; species Craseonycteris thonglongyai. The sequence continues at coordinate 73,395 of PVKE010000254.1, read as the reverse complement.
CGCAGGGCCCTGTGGAGGGGCTGCCCTTGTACGGAAACCAGCGATGGACCCAGCCAGCCCTGCTCACAGCGGCACCGTCCAGCTCGGTCGCCATTAGCCACATCTGGTGATTTATATTTAAATTCATTAAAATTGAGTGAAACTTCAAATCCAGTTTCTTCGGCACAAAGCCACAGTGCAAGTGCTCAGTGGTCACATCTGGTTAGGGGCAGTGGCGTTGGAGAGTGCAGATACTGAACATTTCCATCATTATAGATTCTGACAGCACAGGCCCTAGAAGGAAGCCAAAGCCAGATGTGCAGGAGTGGCTCTTGAAGGGAGAAGGCCTTGAAGGGCCAACGACCGGAGCAGGGCCTCAGCCCAGCCCAGGCTCCTGCCTCCTCCCCGCCAGCCCCAGCCCCAGCCCCAGCCGCAGGCCTGAACTGGTTCTCAGGCTGCCCGTTCTGACCAGATGCCTGTCTGCAGCCATCCCCACTAGCCAGGGGTGGAGCACGGGGCTTGTGGGGATTTGCAAAGAGCTGACAGGACCACAGGAACCTACGCTCAGGCAGGGAGTTGGCAGGGGGCTGGGAATGGTTCTGTGCACCTTTCAGAAGCCGCTCTTGGCGCTGGGAGGGGGGCAGGCGTTACATGTTTGCTTCCCGGCATCTCTGATGCTCCTGGGAGCCTTTGAGAGCCTTTGACGTCAGAGGATGTCCCTGGCCGCGCTCCCCCCGTGCTGTTTGCTCTGGGGTTTTCCTTTTATTCATTTTTACATTTGTCTCGTTAAATTGATTCTGCAAAGGGCAAAAGAAGGAACCCAGAGGAAAAGAAATGCTATATAGTTTACAGGGGAAGGGGAGGAGGGAGCCCATTTGTGGCTGGAGGGGTACAGCTGAAGGCAAAGCCCCCCCTCAACCACCTCACACTTCCAGGCTCAGTGCTCGACACGTTAAAATCGCCTCGAATCTTTATAGAATCCATCTACACATCTTGTGGATGAACATAAAAGCCTTATGTGATCGTCATGGAATCCATGTACAAGCGTAATAGAATCCTTTTAGCAGCCACATAAAATCCTCACAGAATTCACCCGACTGCTCATAGAAGCCTAAGCCCCTGCTGCCCCCTACCCCTGCCATGCACACGCACACTCACACGCACACTCACACACTCCTGTCTCCTTCAGCGGAAAGAACAAGTCACCTTGAACTCAGACCTCCTTTCCTCAGACAAAGGCCATTTGACAGATCTATCGCTTATAAAAGTAGAGACACCCACTGCCCAGGGTAGGCAGGTAATGCAACGTTTTGTGGCCCTGACCAGAGCAGGCTTCTCGTCAGGCACCTTCTGAGAAGAGAAGGGGCTCCAACCCCTGTAGGACGATGGGTTATGGTGACTTGGGCACTGTACCTACTGGGATATGAGCTCCACAAGGCAGGGGGCTTGGTTTGTATTGCTTATATGTGTCCCAGCACCGACCCCTGTGTCCAGAATGCAGTAGGTCCTCCATAAATATTTGTTTAGCAAATAAATGTATGAAGGTGCGCTAGCAGGAAAGACTCCAAGGGCCCAGAAGGGCCAGGCTCTGGGCATTAGAGTGGACTGGGTCGGGATCTGAACAAATGAGGCTCCCACTGGGTAAGCAGAGGGGACCTGTCTAGTGGGAGCCCTCAACCAGTGGGAGAGAAGCCAAGGAACAGGGATCTGAAAGCACCAGGGTAAGGTCTGACTTTTAGGCACCTGGTGGTAGGTGGCCAGGAAGCACCCGGGTTGGTCCCCAGCCTGTCGTGGGTATGTGAGGGAGACAGAGCTGAGGATTACGTCCTTGCAGGATCTGGAAGAGTGTTCTGGTTATTTCTTAGTTTCTTCCCAGGCAGTATGGCCTGCTTTCATTCTTCTGAGTTGTACTTTGCCAGAAGCCCCCGAGTTCAGCCTCCAGGATCTTGGTAACACATGTGGGGATGGGTCACCCCCAGCAAGCCTGGCTGTGGACTTGGCTTCTCAGAGAAGAAAGAATCTGCCTCTTCCAGGCAAAGGGCAAAGCTCCTTTCCTGGGGACCCTGAGCTCTAAGAAGCTCCGCAGGGGACGCGGCAGGGTCGATTCTGGTCAAACAAGAACTCTGTGCGTCCGTCCATCTGTCTGCATGGGGGTGATGGCACCTCCACTCTCAGCAGCTCCCTCTGCACACCTCGGCTGAGCCCCTGCTCTGCGCCCTTCCGCAGGTATGGCCGAGAATGGACAAGGAGCCCCGGCATTGGGAAGTAAGTGGCTTCAGCCCCACAAGAGCCAAGTAGGCCCTGGATGTATGTTTGAAAAAGAGGGGTGGGGGGTGCCGGGATAGCTCAGGGGTTGAGCACTTGCCTCGAAACTGTGAGGTCTGGGGTTCGGTTCCTGGCCCAGGCCCATTTCTGTGCAAACCCCGTGTGCTGAACTGCAGCACAACTGCTAACTGACCAGATGGCACAGTGGTGAAGGTTCTCACCTCCCACGAAGGAGGCGCCAGTTCAGTTCCTGCCCCATGCGGTCCCACACCCACCTGTGTGGAATGAAACCATGTGACAAGTAAGGATGTACAACTATGGAGACTGCTCTGGGCCCTCTTCCCTTCTCTCTCTCTCTCTCTCTCTCTCTCTTACACATACCTTCTCTCAAACAATAAAACAAATCTTAAAAACAACAAGTGTGGGCAGTGTGGCATTTGAGGAAGACAGGCTAGCGGCGTTGTCTGCCACTTACGTTTACATGCTGCTCTGTGACCGGCAGGAGTGGTATGTCTGTGTGTGAGTTGTCATACAAGCACTTCAATGTTGTTACCTAACTCTCTATCTCCCAAACTCTGACTTAGCATAGACGGTATTCTGGATCGCTGGTTATTGGTGAAGTAAGTGAGGTTCAAGAAGTGTGTTTAGCTGGAAAGATGGTGAAGGTGCCTATGTCTTTGTTTGAACAAGACAGAAGAATCCAGGACACCTGGCTGCCTGACACCCAGGGACTAAGGCTGTGGGTTTGTTCCCATTTAGTTCTGGGTCTCCCTCTGAGCCCAAACCACTGCCCCAAACTCTGCTGGAAGGCTCTGTCTCCTGGTCCAACCACAGTGTGGGTGGGCCCTGCTGACGGAACACAACTTCTCTTTGGGCACTAACCTATTGTGCAAGAGTGTGCTGGCATGCCACCACTGTAGACAGACACGGACCGGAGGAAGGGCCATGAGACGGACTGGAGCCAGAAACAGCCCAAGGCCAGCTATGTACCCAGGCCTGTGCACAAAGAAAGGATGCCCCATGCTTAGGGGAGGGGGCCCAGTGACTGTCTGCCTACCTGCTGTTAAAATTATGTCACTGTGGTAGCAGTTGAAATGAAATTTGCTTCATGGTAACATACCTCCTTGCAGCAAGGGCATCGCCTGAAGACTCGTAGCCCCCACCTAACTCTTGGGGACAGCAATGTTTACCTGAGAACCTGATAATTGTTGAATGGCCAAGCTGGCTGAGACCAGGAGGATGATGGTCATGCACGTGGAGGCTAGATTAGAGGAATTAGACTTTTCTCACTTCCTTCTGGACCTTTCTAATGTCTTCCATGTACCTTCCTGGCACCCACACTGGCTCACACCTCTTCCCACCCCACCAGGGTCTCATCCGTGTCTCCCAACACCTTCATCTGTGGCTTCTGTCGGGGCCAGAAGTGGTCTATTTGTGCCCAAGCCCTCCAAGGCATGACGGTAAACATGCAGCAGAGATGTGTGACCTGAGTCTGGCCTCTGGGGCTGGACTTCGTCATGGTGGCCAAGGTCGGTTTTCATCTCTCTCTTGTCTGCCCCCTGCTACAGCCAGGCAGCATCAGGCTGCCTCAGTGCCCTAGAAAGCCAGGAGGCCTGGCTGCTTAGTGCCACACTGCTTGCCCTGAGCTGGGCTCTCTGGTCACAGGCAGCAGCCATGCATTTAGGGGCAGAGGACAGTCAGCAAATGGTGACAGCCGCTGGGAGGGGCCACTAGAGAAAGCTTGTTGTCAGGAAGTGAGGTTGTCTGAGTCTATTTGGCTGACTAGAGGTGAGGAAGGTGGATCATTGAGCATTTGAGTGGGGGAAGGGCTGGGCATTGCAGGGGAAGAATGTCAGCACACCCAGGAAGGTGGGAAGACCCAGAGAACTTTCTGGAGCTGCCATCAGATGCGCTCCACTAGCATCACCATTCTGACGGGGGGCCCTGCTGCCCTAGCCAGCCCTAAGTCCTCGTGCACCTGCGCACACGCGTGCGTGCACACGCGTCCCTGAGCTACAGCAGTTGACCTCATGGCCCTTTCTTTCCCAAGGTCTCAGGTTATATGTCCAACATGCATTTTACCTCGCTGCTAATCCCAGGGTGTGCTGAGACCCATGGGGCCCCCAAAACATTCCCACCAGCCCAGGGGTAAGCTGCCTGACTCCCAGGACTCTCCCGCAAGGCGCACCTCTCAAAGAGACACCAGGCCCTGCAGAGGCCTGAGACCCGCCCAGGAGGTGCGGCCTCTACCAGGGCTGTCAGCAGCATCTCCAGTACGTCCTGCTGTGGTGGTCTTACCTCCACCCCAGCCAGTAGCTGCATCACAGGGAGGCTCAGGGTGGAAGGAGAATGAGGTTGTAGGCCTCCTACAATCTCTACAGTTCATCTTCCCCAAATCATGACAACTAAACATATACTGCAAAACAAAAACAAACAAACAAAACAGTCTGCATTTTCAAGGCCCTTTCCCTAGTAACTACCACCCGAGCCCTGCCTGTCTAGGGGTCTTGGGCTAAGGTGACCGGACGTCCCGCTTTTGGCGGGACAGTCCCGATTTTTAACAATTTGTCCAGCATCCTGCGGCGTTTTAAAAAAGTCCCGATGTTTGGAAAGAATGCACGACAAGCTAGGGAACGGCGGGGGATAGACCCAATTTTTAATCAAGAACCCCCTCCCCCCCGGTCAATGGTGTCCCGCTTTACCAATGTTACAATCTGGTCACCTTATCTTAGGCCCACCCCTCCTGCCTGTCTAGCGGTCTTGGGCCCACCCCTCCTGCCTGTCTAGCGGTCTTGGGCCCACCTCTCCTGCCTGTCTAGTGGTCTTGGGCCCACCCCTCCTGCCTGTCTAGTGGTCTTGGGCCCACCTCTCCTGCCTGTCTAGTGGTCTTGGGCCCAACCCCAGGCCCCAGGCCACATCGGCATGTACGTGGCTCTTCCTGTTTCCTCTTCTGCCTGGGGTTCTCCGAGCACATGGACTGGGCTGGGCGTTGTTGGTCTGTCTCTCTCACAGCAGGTCAGCCCAGAACACCCTCACCCCATCCCCGCCCCTGCCCCCACACTTGGAGGACACCAGTGAGTGTGGGCAGAATTTAATTGCCTGACAAGTTCAGATCCGCATCTTTGATCTGCAAACCTGGCAGTGCTAGGAAGTGGGGAGAGCTTGGGATTCCAGAGCCGCTGGACCTGGGCTTGAATCCCGGCTTTGTCACTTATACCATGTGACCAGGGATGGTGGCTGTACTCCCCTGAGCTGGGGTGTCTTTGGGAAGTGGGGATTGTGGCACCTAACTCACAGGAGACCACATGAGGGGTGATTATACAATGCGCACAAGCAGCCCAGCCTGGTGGCCCAGGGGATGAGTGGGGGAGCCTTGATTCAGGCATAGTAAGCACTTTCTGTATAATCCGAATCCTCACAACAGTCCTTGGAGGAAAGTATTGTCATCATTTTCCACAGCACCTTTTTATAGCCCACGAAACTGAGGCACAGAGAAATGATGGGGCTTGGCCAAGGTCACACAGCTGGTAAGTGGCAGACCCATGGTTTGAACCAAGGCCTCTGGGCATTGGTGTCTGTCCTCCTCGCTCCGCTGCTGAACTTCTCTGAGTTTCCTGTGTCAGGAAACCGACAAAGCCGTATTCTATGACACGATCAAAACCGTTCGCTGAGTTTCCACTAAGGAGTGAGGAGGGGGGTCTCGGCCGCATCATAGGGTCTGGGGGCGGCTCTGGCCCAGGCGAGCTGGGGGAGCTTTGCAGGGGCACAGACCTGGCAGACACAGCCCTGCCCGTCACGTCTTCCTCTGCGGCCTGCTTGCCTGCCAGGGTGTTTGAACAATGATTACCTGCAGCGGACAGGCCGGTGCAGGCCTGGGCGGGCATGGCAGGTGAGCTCACCCCTTGCACAACGGCTACCACACCCGCCTGCCCTGCTCAGGGGTAACCCAGGGGGGCAGGACCAGGCAGGATCCCAGAAGCTGGGGGAATGGCCCTGGGAAGGACAGGGGACAATCGGGCCTGACGTGAAGACCCCATCACCGCCTCAGCCCCAGCTTACAGAGCCTCTTCTTGGGGCTCCTGTGCACCCCGGGAGTAGACTCCAGCCTCAGAGCTCCGTGGGATCAGCCTCACTGGAGATTTTCCTCAAACTCTGTTACCTGAGCCTGCCTTCTGCTTCAGCCACAGAGCAGCACACCCCAGATTGGACGGTGGGAGGGGGCTAAGGGGAGGCAGGAGCTCACCTGAAGGGTCCCCATCCAAGCTGAGGAGAGCTTGCTCCTTGTCACTCCCCTCCCCTGGTCCCTATTGGTACAGGGAACACAGGCACATGCATGCCCCAGGCAGAGGTGCACCCACACACCGGCCCCCAGGGTCCCTCCCCCAGGAGCACCCCAGTTCTTAGAATGGTGGTGGTAGTGAACTCACACTCAGACTGCCTCTAGACTCACACCATCCCCACACCCTCACTCCAGTGTCACCCATGACTGGGCCTCTACTGGTCTGTTGACTGGAACACTGAAGTCCTTTGTCCTGAATAGACCCTGTGCCCATTTTGGGTCTGGCTTCACCGTTCCAGAAGTCTGTGGCTGGGAGCTGGGGCGGGGCGTGAGAGATTATTTTCTCTGAAGGTAGGAAGAAAGTGGAGGGTGTCACAGGCAAAGTTGACCCTTTTCCCACCCCCACTCCTGTTTCTCAATATTCCAGATAGGACGGTCCCTGCTGATGAGGGGTCTTCGCTGATCTGAGGGGTCAGTCAGCCTTGCTACAGTCCCTACAGCCCCCGCCCCCAAGAGTCTATGGAAGGGCTGGGCTTGACTGGACTGCCTGGCTGCTCCTCACAACATAGGGACATTGTGACCCTGAAGCTTTCCAAAGAATGCTCAGCAATAACCAAAGGGTGGGCTCCTCTTGACTGACAAGTTGGACCTTGTTTCTTCCCAGATTCACCCACCGAGCCTCAGGGAAGTGAAGTTCCGTGCACTTGGGCACCACATCCTATTTATTTCCTCACGGGGATCCCCCCAACCTGGACTGAGAAGACTGGGTCTCACTCTCTCAGGGTCATGAGAGACTCCGGCCCTGGCCCCTCCTGACTGCGTGAAGAGAATATGTGCACTGTCCTCAGGAGAGTGACCTCACCGGGGAGGCAAGCCTGTGAACCAGTGGCAGAGAACAGGTGAGCAGCCCCGGGGTGGAGACCTGTCCCGGCTGCTGGGATGATGAGCTGACTTCTGCCTACCAGGTCCGGTTCTAAGCAGGTCACATGCATGTCCTTATTTGTATCACAGGGGCTTCACAGCGAGGTATGAAGTAGATGATTTCATGATACCCATTACAGTTGATGAGGGGGGAAAGCAAGTGCAGAGAAGGACATAAGCGGCAGGACCGGGACTCAAACCTGGGCACCTGTGCTGTTAGCCACGACACTGGGCGGCCTTTGAAGCAGCTGCGATGAGGAAGGGGTCTAGACCAGCTGGGCCTGTGCTGAGAATAGCAGTGTGTCAGGGAAGCAGCATGGGGCAAACGGGACAGAGGAGACAGGGTCCTCAAAGCTGGGAGCCATTGGGAAGCCCGATGGCTCAGCGGGTTAAGCACTTGCTTTGCAGCCCTGGGGACTGAGGATCAAATCCTGGCCCCGGCTTGTGCAAACCCATATGCTGAACTGGGATGTGCTTCCAAGTGGGAGGCCCCCCCACAGTTTGATTCTCGTCCCCCAGCTTGGCCCCTGGCTCAAGGGGGCGTACTTCCCATGCGGGAGGCCCCCAGCCCAGCTCCTGCCCTGCATGGGCCCCGCCCACCTGTGTGGAAACCATGTCCAGAACTGATGATGGACAACTATGGAGACTGCTCTGGGCCCTCCCCCTTCTCTCTGTCTCTCTCTGTCTTTGTCTCTCCCCATCTCTGTCAAATACAATAAAATAAACTTTTTTTAAAAAAAGCTGGGAGCCATTAACAAGGAGCACCCCAGGACGAAGATGAAGACAGGGGTTCCTGTAGCCCCAACCTCAGTATGATTTGAATCTCCTATGTTCATGTACTACAAGTGAGACTTAACCGCACGCACAAACACCATCAAGACCAAGTAGCCTGTCAAAAAGCAACACCCTGATGCTGGAGCTGGAAAGCTGATCCTGTAAAGGACCAGATGGTAAATATTTGAGGCTTTGCAGGCCATACTTTTTCTGTCACAACTACTCAACTCTGCCACTGGAGCCTGAAGCGGCAACACATGGGCGGGGCTGTGTGCCAATAAAACTTTATTTATGGACGTTGACATGTCACATAATTTTCAAAATATTATTCTTTGAAATTGTTCAACTGTTTAAACTGTTAAAACATTTTAAAAAAACGCTTTTAGCTCACAGGCTATAGAAAGCCCGGCATGGGGAGTGATCTGGCCGTGAGCCAGTGGGCTGGCCACAGCCACAGGGGCTCAGGCAGGTGAAACGTGTTACGGGGACTTCAGGGACATTGTTACAAAGACTGGCTGGAGTCTAGGGGCCCTGGGAGTGAGGAGCAGGGCTAGGCCAAGACGGGAGGAGGCTGGGGTCACCCCAGGGGGGCCTTCAGGACCCTGAGAGGACGTGTTATCACGGTAGCGTCAGCTCCAGAGTCAGCTCCAGTCACCAGGCCCTGGCTGGTGAGACCCAGGCATCTGTCTCTCTGAGCATCATCAGTGGCTTCCACAGCAAAATAGGACACTGGCATTGACCTTGAAAGTCCTGTGGCAGGGGCAGGCTGTGTGTGTTGGGGTGTGGGGGTACAGAGTTGGGGAGCTTAATTATTCATACAATCATTGGGGTTATTCTCAAAATGTTAGGCAGGAACCTGTTCAGGTGTGAGTTTGGGAGCCATCTCCCTGGGGCCCATGTGGAGAATGGGGAGGCCTCAGAGTGAACACCTTCTGCTGGCTGCCCACCTCCCACCCTTCTCCCTGCTGCCCTGCCCCCTCCACCCCCCCACCCCACTCCTCCCACCGCCGCCCTCAGGGAAGACCAACCTTGTGTGGACAGCATCCATGGCTTCCTCTGCCCTCCCACTGCTAGAGCGACTCAGCCAATGGGGAGCCCCAGCAGAAAGTGGGGGGAGAGAGGAGACTGAGGGTCAAGGTATTAATTCCTGCTCCTTCCCTGCAGCGTGTCCCCAAGCTGGTTCTGTCCCTGAGGGAAAGCCACAGCGCAGCCGGCCTACCTCACCAATTCCACGGGTCCTTCCACCCCTCGCGCACATCTTCACAAACTCTTCTTACCCTAACTTGAGTGCACCTGGCTGGCTGATGCAAAGAGCTTGAGACTGGAGAGAGATACCTGTTAGAAGACCATTGCTGCTCTCGTCACGAAGGAAGATGATGCAGTAAATGGGACAGTGGCTGCGCTGGAAGGAAGAGCTGGAAATAACGTGTATGCACGAGGGAGGATTAAAAAAAAAAAGGTTATAAAAAATTGTGCATTTGTGCTTGTGCATGTTTAAACTTCAGTCACCAAAGTTTGATGCAACACACTTACCGAGACGCTTTTTCCACTGCTCAAAATAATATTTGAACGTGTCAATTTTGATGCCTTTTGGGATTTTTGGCATTTTTTGTTTCACCTCTTCAACATTGGCAAAGCGTTTCCCTTTGAGAACTTCTTTTTACCTGGGAATACAAAAAAAGGTTGCTGGAGTGAAATCCAGGTGAATAAGGAGGGTGGGGCACGGGGCTCATGCCATTCTTTGGTCAAAAACTGCTGGACAGTGCAGTTGGGCAGGTGCATTGTTATGCTGCACATTGTTCGTGTAAATCACCCTTCCTGAAATGGGCAAGTGTGTTGAAAGAGTCTCAAAAAAAATTCACTGAAGCCAAATGCAGCCTCTCACTCTGATGCAAATGGGTTCCTAGAACACTCACCTAGTGCAGAAGTCTGTACGACTAGGGGCCCGCCCTCCACAAGATCATTCCAGTGTGTGAGGGTCCCCCTCACAGAAGCTAAACAGGTGGAATGGGGAGTGGGCGGTAGGAAGCTCTGCAGTGCATTCCCTTTCTGGATTGGATAACTGGAGGATGGGGGTGCCGAGAGAGGACACCCAAGGGGCAGAGGCAGGGGTTTGGGATGGAAAGGATGAGTTAGGGGTGCCTGTAGGACATTCAGGTGGCTAATGCACAGGTGTGTCCCAGCCTTTCTGAGGTCCTGATTTCATACATGACCTTTAGTTATGACCCACCCATTTCTCCTAGATGAGCCCCGATGTCAGGAATGGCCTGGGAGCCTTGGAGAGCAGTCAGTGTGTCAACAGTTACTGGTCTTTCCCTTCCCCTTCAGATGCAAAGAGAAGGCTCTCAGATGCATGATCTTGGGGGGAAAGAGTGATTGATGTGAGCATGCTAGTGCCCCCAGGAGAGGTCCAGGAGGACCCCATCCCTGGAGGGGCCTTGGGTTAAATAAAGCCAGAGCTGCCAGCCAGTGATGTTGACAACAGATGCTTTGTCCCATCAGCCATGGAAGCTGAGCACAATGAGGCACCTCCATTTGGTGGCCGTTTGGTTTAAATCTCTCTTTTAACCACTCGTCCCGTGTGGCTTGCAGGAGGCAGGAGGTCAGATCCAGGCTTTTCTCCAGAAGGGCTCCTGGTATTGAGGCAAAACCTCAGGCTGGGCGCAGGGGAGGACAAACCCCTTCAGACACCTGCAGGCCCCCATCTCTTTCATAACTGGACTGTCTTCCGATGATTGCTTTGTCCTTCCAAAAACAAACACTCGATTGAATATTTCTCAATGGAGTCACAGTTCAGTTTGCCTTCTCCCAGGAAATCAAACACTCCGGCTTTGCCTCTTCACGATTCTGACCACGGCCATGCTTTGCCCTCCCCTGGGACTGGCCTTCAGGGGTCCCTGCTATCTCTCACCCACGGACCACTGGAAAGCTCAAGTCTTATGTTATATTCGCCGCCTTTGAGGGGGCGGCCGTTTGTACAACACTGTTCTCCATTTGCCCGCAATGCATGACCACATCTCCTTCTCCTGAGAGGCTGGCCTGCCTTCAAGCCCCCCGCCCCCACCTCTAGCTCCAGTCCACAGGTCTGGTATTCATTAACGTGTCGTTGAGCCCTGAGTCAGCCACATTGCTTCACAGGCAGCCTAGCAGGCAGACGGCTAAGGCTTTGGGCCACCCAGATCTGACCCACTGGTTGGTTACATTGGAATCACAGGAGTAGCTGGGGGGACTTCAGTTCATATGAGGAAGGGTGACACAGGGTCCCTATAGAGTGTGGGCTTGTTCAGCCATTTTCATGAAACCCTCCGAGGCCCCCCAACAAGTCCTGAGCAGAGGCCCTGGCCAGTTCCACACATGGGAGCCTTTAAGACCTGAGGGTTCAGGGCTGGGCTCCTAGGGTTCTGCTCAGGATCCATTTCCCTAAGTGCCCGGAGGAGGGGGAGGGGGCACCGGAACCACCTTCTCATGGGAAGATCTGCTTTCTGTTGGGATTCCCCTGTTGACTTCAGAGCCTCAAGGCCACCAAGCAGCCTCCGTGACAGCAACTCAAAGGAGACTGTGGAAGTAGAGGAGCCGGGCTTTCAGCGCCCCAGGGAGGACACAGCACAAACGCAGCCCTGCCTTGAGAAGTGTGACTCCCCGGGCTCATCCTGACTGTGTGCAAGACACTTTCAAAGGTCAGGAGCCCCAAGGGTCATTTGAACAGGAAGTCCTCAGGTCACATCAAATGTTCCAATCCACAAACCCTCCATTGAACCCCTTTTCAGGAAGTCATCCGTCTCACTGGCGGGGTGGGGGAGGGGCGTGGTGTTGTAACAGTCACAAGTTTGCGGCATCCAGTTTTCCCTCTGGTCAGTGCACCTGGCTGAAGCGCTGGGCACCAGGGCCGAACACCCACAACAGCACAGCATGGGGTCACGTCCCCTTGGTCGTGGGCGCCACTGACCCTAAAATCTCCAGGGGTTCCAGGGAAAAGTGAGGAGGGGACACCTGGCAACAGAGACCCCAAGACACTGGCGTGTGAGCCAGGAGGGCCCCCGGGTTCAGGAAGGCGGAGGCAGTGAGGAGACACGCTCACTCCCTTCTCTTTCTGCGCCTGTTCTGTCTCTTCCTCTGGGTTCTCAGTGCTGGTCCTGTGTCCCCAGGCAGCAGCCCAGACCTGAAGACCCCACCAGGGAGACCAAGTTCTTTGTCCAACAGATGGAGAACTCCTCAATGTAGGCCCACCTCCTCCCCACTGCTCGAACCCCCACCACGCTCCCACTTGGGCCTGGACGGGCTGTGTGTGTCAGTGGGAGGGTGCCAAGTGAGAGGCCAACCTGCTTCCCCTCAGCCTCAGCCCTCCTGGAAGTTTCTAGAAGCACAGCCAGACCCTCTTGCACTCCAGGATCCAACTCAGTGACCACCTCCCCGTGGAAGGCCTCCCTGTGAATGTTTTAGGTCTTAGCCTCAGAGGGCGGCTGCTGAGAACCGAATGAGGAAAAGCAGAGGCCGGAAGGGCACCCAGGATGAGAGGAGGAAGAGGGAGGAGCCACAAGGTCATCCTGGGGTTCCTGCTCAGCAGGAGTTTGTCTCCTTGGGTATGTGGCCCCAGCTCCTGAGGACCCCTCTTCCCGATGGCCCCCCGTGACACACAGGGCCCTGTGGGGACATGCAGCAGCGAAAGAGCAAACTGTCCAGAAGGACAAATGGAGCGTCCAGAAGGCCTGAGAGCAGCTGCTCCCAGCCCCCGAAGAAGAGAGGCTGGGTGGGTGGGGGACACATGCACTGACTGAGCTCCCCACCCGGGGCCCCCACAGAGCTGCCTAGCCCTCACAGGAAGGCTTCTGCAAGCAGGGAGGGAGTGCTGAGAAGGAGAGCTCAATGGCACGAGTGACATCCCAGAGCCCTGCGCCCACCATGGCCCTCGGGGCTGGCCTGCTCTGATCCCTGGGTGGGCTGCTCCAAGGAAACAGCACCCACGACAGCACTGCCCAGAGAGGCGGGGTCCGCCCCACCCCACCCACTCCCTTCCCCCTCAGGACCTCAGTTTTCTAGTTTCCTACTTTTCTACAGCTCTAGACGTTCCCTGTGGGGAACTTCCACACACGCTTCCAGGCCAGCGTGGGAGCCCCTCCCTGACACGCCGCCCTCCGCAGGCATCTCCTTTGATGGCTGAGTCCAGCTCAGCACCAAGCGCAGGAGACCTGACGTGCGTCTTCCCAGCAGGGTCGTGGGGGCCTGACGTGCATGGCACCCCTTCCAGGGGGAGCTGGCTGGGCATCTGCAGGTGACCAGGGGGACCCAGTGACCTGCCAATTCCTCAGCTGCAGCCCTTCTGCTCCCCACCCTGTCCTCTCTAAGAGCTGCCAGAAGTCCTGCTGGGGGCTCGGCCCTGCCCCAGGCCGCACAGGCAGCAAAGCAGCCCTGTGTCTTCCCGGCAGCACAAACCCGGGCCTGGTCTGAGCAACCGACCCTCCTCCCGGGGAGCTCTCGGCCACTTGGCGGCCACGGCTCCTTTCCTTTCGAGGAACTAACGGCTGTTCTGAGTCAGTGACTGGGCAGAGAGGGTGGCCTCATGTGACAGCGACAGTCACAGAGGGAGGCGCATCTGCTTCTGCTTCTGTAGGGGTCATTCTCCCGTGGAAAGGATGTTCCAGTCAAGATACGGGCCCGATGTGCCTGCAGTCCCACCAGATGGGTCTCTAGACAGCCCGCCTAAGCAGCAGCAGGAGCCCTGGGTGGGGAGCAGGGAGACCCAGGCGCTGGGGTTCCCCTCCGAGCGGCAAATCACTCTCCTTCTCTGAACCTCAATCTCAAGGGTGAGGCCTCAAGGCCCCTCAGAACGCTCACACTTTTATGACTCAGAAATCCATGTATGTGGTACTGAGGCGCTAACCATGTCCACACGGCCTTGGGCACCGGGTCCCAGTCAGCCCCAGCTGCCCAGGCCGGCAGGGGCACCCTGCTGTCCTTCCAGGAAGCCTTGAAGCCAGGCAGTCCTGGGTTCTAGTCCCCGCTCTGCCTCCCATTTGCACATTATGTAGCTTTGTGACCTTGTTTACTGGCAAGGTGACCCGAGGCCCAGGAGTACAGGAAGCCCCCCAAGCTGTAGGGTGAAGCCCTCAGCCTGCGGGCTCCCAGCTCTGTGTTCCTCCCCCTCCTTCCCCAGAGGACCCTAGAGAGGCGATGGCCAGAAGGCGACCAGGGTGCCCGGGACGTGTGTGACTTCCCAGGGCGGAGAGGAAGGTGACCTGTTCCCTGCCCAGAAGTGCCTATGACTACGCTGGTGACCCCATGTGTCTGGTGGTAGGGTGGGGGCCGGATGAGACCCCGTGGCACCAGAGGGAAGCCCTGAGGGATGGCTGGGGCCTCCCCGGCCCTGTGCCTTTCATCTCCAGATGCCTGGGCCTCCCTTCCCACATGGTGCCCAGAAGGAGTGTGGGGCTTCCCCTTCCAGAAACGGCCTGCCCACTGCACAACTGTCAGCAGGAGCTGGGTGGTTAGAATGGGGTTCCAAGTGGGTACACCTCCCACAGCCCTTGAAGTGCATGAGGATTTCCGTGTTCCTGGCCCCCCTCCCCACCCATTCATCCTTTTCAGGGCTGTTCATTAACAGGGCTGGGGAGCTTCATGGATGGGGGAAGGGTCGAGGGGGAGGTCATGGGAACCACAGTTGTGCGTGTGCAAATGAAGCCCTCAGCCTCTGGCTGCTGGGGGGCATGCTCAGAGCTAAAGGGTGCGTCAGTGCACACTGGTCTAGGCACAAAGGCTGCACCTGCTTGAAGGAAGCATCCTCCATTCTAATTGCAATCAAGGGGCTGTCTGCTAACACTGTCCAGAGGGCTGAGTCTGCCCAGAGAGGGTTCTGTCTCTAATGTGCATACAGATGCTCCATGTGTCCCCGATACCCCAAGGCTGTGCCTGGGGTCACCTGTCCCTGGGCAGCATTTGGGTGGGGAGGAGGGTTCAGAAGGTGCACCATAGGTGGGAACTCAGCTCACAAAGTAACATCCTCCCAGTGCCAGAACCTCTTTTTTCCATTTCAGCCCCACCCGGGCACATGTAGTCAGGAGCCTGGACATTCTACCAGTCAGCCCAGGGCCTGGGCGCCCTGAGCCATCTTGAGAAGCTAAAGAGAAACGCTGCTTGACTGGCTGTGCCCTTCCAGACAAGGCAAGTTCTGCCCCACCTGTGCCTCCCTCATGGACGGAGAGTCTGGAGCCCAGCCACCTCCACGGCAACCCGGATCTCCGGGCACTGAAGCCCCTGGGTCAGTTCTGATTTGACAGTCAGACTGGCTCAGGCCCAGCCCCGGTGTGCTCTGGGATCCTCTAAGTCTCCCCTTTAAATCTCAGACACTCTGTTCCCATGCACCCTGGGTTGAGGCGGGGTCACAGTCGGAGGGGACTCAGCTTTCCTTCTTTCACAGTCACCAGTCCATCCCTCCCACACACGCACGTAGGACTCCGAGACATGGGAGGCCAAGGACCTAGCCTGGTTGTGGCTCTGACACCTTGTGACCTTGACCAAAAGCTTCCATAGAGTAAGTGCCCACATAGTCAGCGCACTTACTTTGTCACCAGGGGCCCACATTCCGTGACGTCATCAGTGTGTCTTCTTCAGCCCTCTTCCTTGGGCGCCCATACTCCCAGGCCCAGGGAGCCGAGTGAAACACTTGGACGAGCTGATGAACGAGCACATGAACGGATGGAGTGCAAACGCCCTCCTCCTCCACCATCACTTCCCATCCCCTGCTGCCCTGCTTCTGCAGCTCACAGCCCGGCTGGGGCAGAGCCCAGGCGTTTTTCATTAGAGGGTTTGTTGGGGATTCTCGGGCTTTGGCTGAGGAAGGTGGCAGGAGCTACCTAATCCTCAACCCCGCCCCCAGGCTGAGAGGCCGAGCGGTCAGGTGACGAAGGGGCCTGTCCTCTCTGACCCAAGACCCCCAGCTCCACGCTCCACACCTGTTCCTTCCCACCCATCGTCCACAAGGCAACAGCCAAGTGTCCTTCTGACCAACAAAGCCCCTCATCCCATGCCTGTCTTTAAAATCCCACAAAGGCTGCCCTGTACAACTTCATTTTCATTCTTGCTTTATTATTATTTTATTTGAATAGCTGGCTCTGATTTGGAATGCTTGCCAATTCCTAGGGTATAAATACTCCCACCATGGCCACTTGTGAACTGCCAGCGTGAGGTCTTGGAACTCAGTGCACAATCGGCTCTCACGGCAGGGAGGAGCAGCTCCGTCTCACCGCTCGTGTTCCGCTCCCCCAGGACCTCGGGTACACAGTTCTGCTCTCCTGGGCCCAGTTGTCACTGCAGCCTCATCTCTCACTGCTTTCCCACCCCCTGCACAGACATCATAACTGGATGGGCCCCGAGTGCACTGACACTTGCCCCGAACACCCCTCTCCTGTGGGCCGGGCCAGGTCTCTGGCTGTTTCCTGCTCCTTCAGATGCTCCGTGCTCCAGCGGTTCCTCCAGCCCCCACGCTGGATGAGCCTTTGTCCGTGGCCCTAGTCCTGCCTCGGACATCCATGTTATTAAACAATGTGTGTCTGTTCTTGTGTGTCCACAAAACTGTGGGTTCTGCAGAGGGCAAGGCTGTGTTCCGGGTCTCTGGGTCCTGGCCCCTGGCCCAGAAGAGGCACCAGGGATTGTGTTGAGGGAGTGAGATGCGAGGGGTGGCATGCTCAGGGCCCAGAGCTCCAGGGGAAGGTTACCCCAGGGCCTCATCTATCTCAGGGGGGCCTTGCCCAGCAGAGCCCGGTGTCACTTCCTTGTGCAGTTCACTAAGAGAGCTGCAACAGGCAGAGTACCCACACTCACCTCCCTCCTGGGAGAGAGGACAGCCCTGAGATCCTGGTTCTGACCTACACAGGTGTCACCGCCAGCCTGCCCTGGAGCACAGAGGGGCACGGAGCTGGGGCTGGGGCGGAAGGGCGCTCCACCCTCCCCCCGTTGTTTGTATCCTCATGACCGTGGTTTCCTGCAGGGCAGGTTATCATTATTGACTTTGGCGCCAGCACCCAGGTATTTCGGGGAAGCCACCCTTTCCCAGGCCTGGGAATAGCCTCGGGGCCCGCTAGGGCGATTGTGGCCTGGGAGAGCCCTCCCTCCTGTCCTGTCCCAGTGGTCCTTTGTGACCAGAACCGGTGAGACAGGAAGCAGCCGTGTGGTCCAAAGGAGTGCCACGGGCTTCTGGGTGACAAAGACCTGGGTTTGCCTGTCAGGCACTCAATAGCTGTACCGAGTAACGGCATAGGGCCTCTGTTTCCCCATCTGTAAAATGGGATAGCAATACCTGCCTCTCAGGGGTTTTGTGAACAGAAGAGTAGCAGCCATGATTTATGGGATGCTTGCAAAGTGCCCACAACAATACGCCCATTTTGTGATACCGATTACTCATATTAACTTTTTTTTTTAATATATATATATATATATATATATATATATATATATATTTTTTTTTTTTTTACACAGAGAGAGAGAGATACAGAGACAGAGAGAGAACTGAACTGGAGGAGCTCCCAGTTCAGCATATGGTTCCGCACGGGCTGGGGCCAGGATTCGACCCCTGGTCCCTGACGCTGCAAAGTGAGCGCTTAACCCACTGAGCCATCCGGCTTCCCCTCATATTATCTTCTATAGGTCCCCCTTCAGCCCTGAGAGAGCGCTGTTAGCCCCATTTCACAGGTGAGAACACGGAGGTTCTGAGGAGTCTATAGTCACAGAGAAAGTGGGATCTCACTGCTCCTGCCACTACGCTACTCTGTCCCTACAATTAGAGGGAAGGCGAGCGTGGGGCCTGGCTCATTCTAGGCAGGTATTAGACGGTAGCTAGTATTAGTAATTATCCAAAATCCTGCTATCCTACAAGTATCATCAGATGGAATTTTTTTTAAATCTCTGTTCAAATCTGCCCCTTTTCCCACTCCTTTTGACCTCAGCATAATTTTGAAAATGAACGAATTCCACTTATGGGCATTCCCAGATCCTGCACTCTGCACAGGGAAGGGAGTGGGGCCCAGAAGCCTGTGTTCACTCGGGGACCCTCCCGGGTTCCTCTTCAGCTGTGTCCACAGCCTGCCCCTCCCCCCATACTCCCCCCCACCACATGCACAGGCCCAGTGTACCCCTATTTCCCTTTTAAGGGGACTCTGGATCACTTCAACCTAACAGTAAACGATGTGGGTCACTTGGCAACTATGTGATGAAATACTGGAATTTCTGAGATGTATTCATGGTTTATGAGACCATAATATTTGAAGTGGGGACCTGGGAACTGTCCCTGACACCTCCCTCCTCCTTGTCACCCACCCCTCTCATGCTCTGCAGTTCAGGGAGGAGGAGCGCAAACTACCAGGCAGGTGGCACAAGGTGGTTCGGACGCAATTATGTGGCTTATCAATACGAATCCTGTGTCGCAACTTTTGGGGACAGCAGTTGGCAATATTTTTTTTTCCCCACTAACCCAAAAGGACCCTGAACTGTTACGCAAAACAAAAACAAAACAAAACAAAATATCAACCCTCTGGCTGGACCTGTGGGTCTTTCTTCCTGAATGTCTTCTCTGGCTCCCTTCCCCAAGGTCACCGTTAGCTGCAGACCACGCTGCTCTCACAGGGACCCCCGCTATTCTTCACACCTGCAGCCCAAGTGATGTGTGAGAGGCCAAAGCCGCTCCCTCAAATCATGAGCACACAAGGGACACAAGCCAGTCCACGAGAGAAAGATCAAGGGCTCATTAGAAAAAAGAACCCCAAAATCGGCAAAATAGTTTCCCTCTGAAAAAAGAAATACATCTGGCCAAAATATGGAAAGCTTCCTCACCTCGTTGACAATTAAATAAATATCAAAGCAACCATGTGACATCATCTCCATCGCCTGCTGCAGTGGAAAAAAAGAAGATGGAAGCGTTTGGTGATACACACAGTGACGTGTTGAAATGACATGGGAAAGGGAGCTGCCTAGAGAACCAGCCCTCTGGTGCAACTCTTCAAAAGCAGACTTACCCTCCCACGTCCATGCATGGAAAATCATCTGGACCCACGCAGCGAAGGCCTGTTAGGTGCACTTGCCTTTGGCGAGAGAAGCAGGTGTGGAGAAGGGGGGTTCTTCACTTTTCACTGTGACTTCTCTGTTCTGCTAGGATCTCTCATCATGTGCACATAGTTTTGTCATTTTTAAAATGTCATCAGGGGAAAGCCGGGATGGCTCAGTGGGTTAAGCACTCACTTTGTAGGCCCGGGGACTGAGGATTGAATCCCAGCCCCAGCCCGTGTGGACCCATATGCTGAACTGGGAAGTGCCCCCAGTTCGGTTCTCACTGGGGTGAGATCCCGACCCAGTTCCTGCCCTGTGCAGCCCCGCACCCACCTGTGGAATGAAACTATGTGGAAAAACCAATGATGTGCAACTGTGGAGACTGTTCTGGGCCCTCCCCCTTCTCTCTGTCTCTCTCTGTCTCTCTCTCTGTCAAAAACAATAAAAATAAATCTTTAAAATGTCGTCAGGACTAAGCTGGGTGGTAGGATCAGAGGCCAATTTCGTTTTCTTCTTTACACTTTTGTCAAAAAGTTATACTTTTTGATATGTGTTTAAATGTTGCAAAGCAAACAAAAAGCTTTCGCTGTCCAAGGGGTAAAGTCCACGCTCCTGAACTTGTTCTGAGGTACCATGGTACCAGCGGCTGGTTCCCCTCCAGGGTCCTGAGCCCTGGGCCTCCACCCCCCACCCTGACCCCACCCACCTTCCACCCGCCAAAGCCCCGTGCTGTCTCTTGCCTCTGGGCCTTTGCTGTTCCATGCTGTTCCATGCTGTTCCATGCTGTCTCACGTATCTGGAATACTTTGCCTCTTGATTGCCTCTTAACTTTACCTTACTCATTCTTTAACCTGAGGCCAGGTGCCATCCCAGCCTTCCCCCCAGTGGCCACCCCGCCCTGCCTGGTGCCCTAGATGACACTAATGGCCTTTCCAGTGGTCAGCCTCCCTCGCTACCTCACTGTCATCGACAGCGCCCAGGGCCTGGCACCGTGCCCACCAGAGTCGGCACCATAAACGTTTGCTAACTGAACTGACAAACGACTCCTAAACTGAAGGGACAAACAGCGGGCATCCCAGGCTCACCCCCAAAGCAGGCCTGTGTGGGGTGAGAGTCCTGGGCCTGGCCCCAGACGACGGGCCCTGGGCTGGCGGAGGCAATCCAGAGGGGCAGACAGAGCCACGCGGCAGCACCGCCCGCTCGGCTCCAAGGTGGCTTCTATTTCCTCTTCTGCGGGTGCCAAGTCCCTGAACAAATATTTTCCTGGAGTGGAGGAGCGGCTTAGCTCCCTGCCTGAAGTGCTGGAAACACCCCTGGGTCCGGCAGGTTCCAGGAACCAGAGGAAGAGGGGGGTCTGGCTGCAGCAGGGGGAGGAGGGGTCGTTCGGCTGCCCCCTGGGCAGTGCCCACCCTCCTAGCCACTGAGCAGGGGGCCTGCTCCCCTGGCCGCCAGGCCTGGGAAGCAGCCGTCTTGTTGCGCACAGCACATAGTGTACAAGGCTCTCGCCCTGGGCCTCTCTGCCCATAAATTAGAATCCTCTGGGATCCTGAAGAAAACATATGCCATGTGGGCCTCCGTCATTTTTGCTGAAAAAGCTACAGTGTGGCTTAAAGGAACTAATTAGAATCTCAGAAGCCCTTTTATGAGCGGTCCCCACCACCCCCCTTAACTTTGTTACCGCAGAATAATGTACGCAGACTACACTCATCTTAAGTGTATAGCATGATGACTTATGTACACTTCTGTAGTCACCGCCTATATCAAGCCAGAGAACATTCCAGAGGAACTTTCAGCATTTTCTTTGTGTCCCTGCCTAGTCAACACCACACCCCACCCCACCCCCAGAGGCGCTCCCGCTTCTATTACCCTCGATTCGTTTTGGCCGGTCCTGAACTTTATGTTTACAGTACGGGTTCTTTTGTGTCTGGCTTCTTGCATTTAATACAGTGCCTACGAGTTTCATCTGTGTTGCATGTTTAGCAATAGTTTGCCCTTCTTTTTAATTGGTGAGTAGTACTCCATTGTATGAATGTACCACACTGTACCGCTCCATTCTCCCAGTGATGGGCATTTGCGTTGTTTCTGTGATTGGGCTTTGACGAATGACGCTGCTGTGAACATCCTCGTGGCCACCTCCCAGCCGACACGTGCTGTCACTCGGCATGGACCGGAGGGTAGGCAGATGTCTAGCTACAGTAGACACCTGCTACATGACTGTACAATCGGCATGCTTGCTAACCACCCGAGAGAGCTTCTGCTGCTCCACACGCCCTCCAACAATTGTCCTTCCCTGATGCCGGCCTTCCTGGTGTGTGTGTGGTGGTGTCTTGCACCCTTAACAAGCCTTTAAAGGCTGCTTGACTTTCAGAGCAGGACAGCAGCAGCCGGCAGCCATAACAAGCACCCCAGAGGCAGAGTGTCCCGTATTTGCAGCAAGCCCACGCCTCATGCTGGGTGGTAATAAAGCGGCCCTCTGACAGCACCCAGGGTAGCAGGGAGCCAGCGTGGAAACAGACCCCTGCAACGGCGCCGTGAGAGGTACCGAGAGTCAGAAGTTACAAGCCCAGCGTAAAGCTGAGCAGGCCAAGGCTACTGCATGGCTGAGGACCTGACTTGGGGCAGTCACACTCACACCCACACCCCCAAGGATAAGCACTGGGCAGGGGTGCAGCGGTGCAGGGGTGCAGGAGGAAGAGAAAGCCGGGCAGGACTGTGCCCATGGCCAAGCACAGCCAGCAGGCCCCAGGCCCTGCCGGCCGCCCTCCAGGGCCCGCCCCCAGCTCTTGCCCAGCTCCAGGAACCCGGGCTCAGACTCCACCTGCCCTTCTCTTGTGCCAGACTGGGGGCTGTGGTGGGGGGCAGGCTGCGGTTGACTGGACAGAGCTGGGCAGGGTGCTTCCTCAGCGGGGGCATGGTCCTGGTCCTCCTCTCTGCAGGCAGTCCCCTGTGGATGCATTTAAAAGAAGCCGTCTCTCCCATGTGCTGCCGTGGGGCCCACCTGCCACCACTGCCAAACCTGGGAGGGAGGCATGCGATGCCCCCGGCGGGGACCAGCGCTGGGACTACTGTCCTTCGGGCTCGACGATAGCCTCACCACGGGCCCCTCACCCCTCAGGTTCTACTTGAGAAGTGTACCTGTGGGAAGGCAAGGTGCCATCCAGGGAGGCGGGGACATGCCTCACAGGCCCTGCAAGCTGTACCTCTGGACAAGTTCGCAAACCCAGCCCCTCCTCCCACCCCTCACCACGCCAGGATCTTCACGGTGCCTGGACCTCCATCCCCGCCCCCTCCCCAGTGTACCCCCCTGAGGCCAGGGTCCCCAGGGAGGTTCCAGGCAGAGCCCAGCCACTCCCACCACATCCCAGCCTCCTCTCTACACCTGTTTTCAGTTCACATCCATCATGAATAAGGTGACCAGATTTTAACATTGGTAAAGCGGGACACCATTGACTGGGGGGGAGGGGGTTCTTGATTAAAAATTGGGTCTATCTCCCGCCATTCCCTAGCTTGTCGTGCATTCTTTCCAAAAATCGGGACTTTTTAAAAATGCTGCAGGACGTGGGACAAATTGTTAAAAATCAGGACTGTCCCGCCAAAAGCAGGACGTCTGGTCACCTTAATCGTGAAGCCTCTTGCGTCCCTATTTTTGCTGAAGATGGGCCTTCTGCCCGGAATGCCTTCACTGCCCTGTCTGAGAGGCCTTTTCGAATCTGCCCTTCAAGACCCAGTTCAAGCAAACCTCTGGGCACCTCCCTGACCCAGATGCCAAGCTGGGTGAGGTGCCGCTGACCCCTCCACCAACCTTACACCAAGCACTGTAACGGAAACCGCTCTCACCTGTCCGTCTCCCCCTGGACCACAACTCCACGTGAGGCTGCGCATCTCTGTCCTGGATGTGAAACCACGGTGCTATCCGGAGCTGGTCCAGGAGAGCGAGGCGGAAGGCGCGATGCAAAGCGGAAGCTGCATGCAAACTAGGAAGGCAGCACAACCCAAGCGAAGAGGGCTCATTCATCTAGAAAATAACTGAACGAGGTCTTAGTGGAAAATTCAGTGAGTCCCCACCCCCATAAAATGCAGGACACACACAGGCTGCATGGGCGTGACACAGAAAAGGTGAGGGGACGATGGAATCATGCTCAATTGCTCCGGTCCAGGCATGGGGAGGGGGGCGTCCAGGGAAAGCAGAAAAGAGGCGGGCAGAAGGGATCAAGGTCATGGGAAGTGGGGCAGCAAGCTGAGACGGGCAGAGACATCCTGTGAGGCCAGGGTGCCCGGGGGACTTGACAGTGTTCAAACTACTTCCCACCTCGGCGTCTTCACTGTGTCACTCAGTCAAGCCTATTTCATGGCACCTCCTGTCCTGGCAGAGCCCTGGTGCAGGAGGGAGGGTTCAGCAGAGCCAGAGAAAGTGGTGGGGCCGGTGGGTGGTTTGCCCTGCTGGGATATGACCGGAGCAGGGGACCCAGAAGGCTGGGGTCCTTGCAGGTGGAAGGGGCATCCTCCGCAGTCCTAGCACCACTTGCAGTGTGTACCAACCCGTGGTGGGCTCAGGGCCCAGGCTGCCCACACCCACATCCCAGCTCTGCTCCCTGGTGTGCGTTCCTGATACAGAGCCTTCCTCTCTCCACCACAGCTTCGGTCTGTAAAGTGGGGATGGATCATGATGGCTGTGCCATCTCAGCCCTGTTGTCAGTAGTGGTGAAATGACTCAGGTGTCTAGCAGTGTCGGGCCCATAACAGGCTATGGAAAAGCATTCACATCCACGTACCCTCTTCTGCCACTGTGCGGCCCAGGGACTAGCAGGAAACAGGAGTGTGGGGGTTTCAGTGTTTGTTGAATGATTGATCTGAGGATTTTGTCTCAGCCTGCAAACACTTGAAGCACAACGTGCCAGATAACAGGATTCTCCACTCTGCAAAGCCGCCAGGAATCACAGCACCTCCTCCACCAGCAGGTGCGAGGCCCAGGAAGGAATGGTGCCTGCTGAGCCCCCCGGACACACCTGGGGTCTGGCTTCAGGGTCTGGCCTGTACCCCAGGCCTGACTGTGCCCCCCGGACACACCTGGGGTCTGGCTTCAGGGGCTGGCCTGCACCCCGGGCCTGACTGTGCCCCCCCGGAAACACCTGGGGTCTGGCTTTAGGGTCTGGCCTGCACCCTGGGCCTAATTGTGGGTCAAGTGCTAAGGGCCCCAGGTGGGCAGACCGGCCATGGAGGAGCAGCAGTTAGGCGGCTGGGTGGGGGTCCGCGGCCTGCACGAGACTCTGAGTAAGGGCAGGGCCGCTAGGTGCCCTAAGAACACGGGTTCCTGCAGTGCACTGTGCTTTTGTAAACCCCCCAAATTCCCACTGCAGTTTTTCCCTCACAGGTAGACAATTTTTTTAGACCTTTGACACTTGGAGTTTCACAGCAACGAAGAGCTAACAAACTTGAGTCAGTAGGAAGCCTCTTGTCCTCGGAAAATGAATGATCTAGGAGAGGCTGGGGCAAAGAGAGTCCTGGGAGGAGAGATGAAGGCTGACATAGGGCTGGGGGAAGAGGGCAGAAGTGGACACAGCTTCCCTCACAGCAGAGGGAACCAGGGCTCATCCCGTTCTTCACGAAGCCACAGCACAGCCCAGAGCCAGCCTGTGACCGGGAAGACATTGCCAGGCCAAGAAGAGACTCAACCACCACCGCAGCCCAGAATAAGTACCGTTTATTAGAATGGCATGAACGGGCCCAGCCACAGGCTGGGCGCCATCCCGACCAGCAGAGACGAGCGTGGTCACAGACCCCTTCCCCACCCCGAGGCATGTCCAGTCATATGCTCTGGGCAGAAAGTCCCAGGGTTGAACACAGGGCACAGGTTCCCTTTTTGGGCGGTGTGTCTGAGTCACAGATGTCCCCACTCTTGGAGCAGCCAACAGAGCAGCTAGAACATTGTCAAATTAAATAAGCAAGTACAGGAGCTCCCAGAAGCCCCAGGTGGGGGG
Organism: Craseonycteris thonglongyai; assembly: GCA_004027555.1. Taxonomy (NCBI): domain Eukaryota; kingdom Metazoa; phylum Chordata; class Mammalia; order Chiroptera; family Craseonycteridae; genus Craseonycteris; species Craseonycteris thonglongyai. Next base: position 48,168 of record PVKE010000254.1, on the reverse strand, counting down.
CCTCTGGTCCTCGCAAAGGTGTGGGAGGGAGGCCTCAGGTCACGCTGTGCTGGGGCTACACAGCTTCTGTAACCATTGAGGAGATGGGGCTTTGAGCTTGGGGACACGGAAATGTACACCAGGCCTTACATACCCTTAGCTGAGCCTACTGACCTCCAGAAGAATTTTAGCAAAGACAAAAAACAAACAAACCAACCAGAGGGTCTCTGGCCCCAGGACCCCTCCCCGCGGGACTGATGAAGGCACGGAGCTTTTAGTTTCCCAAGATTGTTGGCGTTTGGAGAAAAGTCTGGTCACATCCACACAACAAGCTCAGAGAGAAGCAAAGGCAGCCGAGTTCACATGACTACTTTATATTAAAGTTTATTACATTTGGAAAATCTACTGTACAGGGAAAAACCCATTGGATTAAGTAGAGTTTTGCCAAAAGCAAAAGACTATCACTCTTTGGAATATTCCTGATGCCAGCCCAGGGCAGGGCCGCAGGAGCTAGTCAGAGGTGAACCTGGTCCCATTGGAGCAGCCCGGTGTCAGGTGTGCCCAGCCCAGGACCGCTCTTGTCACCTTCCAGGAGAAAGCGTCCCCGGAGATGCTGTCCAAGGAAGGGCTTGGTCTGCGGGACATTCTTGGGGCTCACTGCCACCTCCCACCCCACAGTCCTCTCTGTCCCCAGCCTGAGGTGCCAGGATTCAAATCTCACACGAGCTCCGCATCGCAGCAGGTCAGGCCATGACCGCGGCCCCAAGTTCATGGACACACAGGCACGACTGCTCAAAAGAAGTGACTGCCCATGGCAACCAGGATCAGCCAGCCCACCGAGGGGGCCATACAACGGACATTCCATACCCTGTTGCACACGTGAGTGACAAACTCAAGAGACAACATATAACTAAGCCTCTATGTTGATGTCCAGATTTGGTTCTTCTAGTTAAAAAAAAAAAAAAAGTCTTAACCCTGATGCTGTCTCCTGACCACAGATTAGGGAAGCAAGATGGGGGATAACCAAATCAACTTAACTTACCTCAAAAGTAATAAAGTCTACTGGGCTATGAACAAAGAAACTAGAGGAAACATGTGCAAAAACAAGTTGACATCTAAATTAGACCTCGCCACAAAACACAGTGAATTCAGGCAGAGCCCTGAACTCCTCCCCCGGCCATGCAGCTGCAAACACCCCCGGGACTGTCGGGTCTACCAGTAAGTGCTACAGAGGGTGCAGCCCCCAGCCCCGGCATCTCCAGCCACAGCGATCCATCCAAGTCCAAAGCAGTATGGGGTCCCTGTTCTCTCCAGAGCTGGGCCTGGGGAGGGGCTGTTTCCGGTTGGAGAAACTGAGTCCGAATGGTGAGCTGCCAGGCGCTGGCTGTGGTGAAAAGGTCGGATGCAGAAAGCCCTCGGGCCCCTGTCTCCAGGCAGAAGTCAGAGAAGCAGAGGAGAGGCTTCCACAGGCCCTGGAATGCCGTGGGCAGTGGGCTGGGGGCGCTGGGGGCACTGGGGAGGTGGCACGGTGGCAGGGGAGGCAGGACCTGCAGTTCTTCACGGAAAAGGCAAGGGGAGGGGAGGACCGCTCCCGTCAGGCGTAGAACTCTTCCTGCTTGCTGGGCTTCTGGTAGGCCCCACCATTGGCTTGTTTGGGCTCCTCCAAGGAGTAGCTGCCCTCGTCCTTCTTCTTCATCCGGTACAGCATGAAGCCCACCAGGCACACGGCGAAGATGAGCCCCACGAGGCCTCCAGCGATGACCCCTGGGCGGGCAGACAGAGGCCGGCTCAGCTCCGGCTACTGCCTCACTGGGCAGCCCCACAGAGGGGGGAAAGACAGCCCCCCACCCGCACCCCCGCAGCCGTTTTCCCCCAGGTCCACCCACCTGAAAGAACACTCACCTCCCAGCACTTCCTTCCTGTCCAGGAGGCCCTGAGAGGCCCCAGTGGCCCCGGGATCCACAGGGGCCTCATTCCGCTGGTCACGTTCCCCAGCAGCTCCAACCGTGATCTCCCCGGACGTGTCAAAGGTAAAGTCCTACGGGAGACAGGGACGGGTCAGGCTGGGGCAGGCCACGCCGGCCACGCCAAACCGGGATCAGCCGGCTAACCCAGCTCAGACACAGCCACGCCCAGGCCCCTCTCCCCACACCCCCCACTGGACCCTGACTGGACGGACTCTGGCAGAGATATGACATCAAGTGACATAAAGTGCACGTTTTTGCGTGAAAACAAACAGGCTCATGTTAGTGCGAAGTGTAAAAGCCCATGTCCCTGGAAGACACACGTAAGACTTGGTAGGACTTTGACTCTTGCAGCATGGGCCTCACCCAAGTTTGGGAAGCCCTCTTTTCGGTGACCTTCAAGGACTCTTTTTGCTCTGGCCTCGTATTGAGCCTGTCCCACCCTGGGCTCAGCTCTGGGGTGGGAAAGGTGGGGCCTTGTGACTCTGTCTTTACGGTGAGGAATATGATGTGTGTCCCCCACCCTAAGGCACCGTGTTCGACCAGGCCCGTGGGGCCACCCACCCCACCCAATGGTCACCCAATATCCCAGGAAACGCAGAGGACTACAGGGGCAGACACTCACCCCAGAGCCTTCTCCCGCTGAGGTCTGGGTGACCACATCCTCAGCAGCCCTCTCGGTGGCAGAAGGACCTCTGTCCTCCACACTGGGATCGTGAGGCTCAAGGCGGCCGGGTCCTGTGGGAGCTGAGGTCGCATGGGGGTCAGGCTGCAGGTCCCTGTGGGGATGGGAGGTGGCGGGTGCCTGGGCCATGGTGGCTCTTGCTGTTGATGCCCGGTAGCTGGTTGGGTGCGGGGTGGTCTCACTGGGTGGGTGGGTGGTCTCCTCTGGGCTGGTCAAGCCAGGCTCCACCTTTGCCAGGAGCACAGCCTTCTCCTTCTCAGGCCCCTCTCCAGCCAGCAGGACGGAGATGGAGGTGGCGAAGGTATTGGTGCTGGTGGGTTCTAGTGCTGTGGGCACGACTGTCAGGAGCCCCATGTCCTTCCAGGTAAAGGGCGTCCGCTGTGACACGGTGATATCGGGCAGAGCACCTGCAAGGCCAGAAGCAGACCTCAGAACGTCTAGCCAAGCTTGGGCTGTGAGGGCCCCTTGCAGAACCCAGTGGAGCAAACTGGTCCTCCCGTGAGAAGTGCTGTCCCCTGGGGGTAGAACTGGCTGAGCCCAAACCAGACTATGGAAAACAGCCAAGGGGAGCTGCCTTTGTCTGCGGCCTGTGCCTGGGGACAGCCTGGTCTCTGGAGCCATGAGACACCCAGGACAGCTGGCAAGAAACCTTCCCTGTAACTGTCAAAGCCCCCCTTCCTGGGTGGGGGTGTCCTCAGGGGCCTGAAGGCCTTACCCCCAGTGCACACAGCTCTCTGGCCCCCTTCTTGCTCCACGTGCTCTCTCCCCACAGGAACAGAGGCCTAATGTGCTACCTCCCAGCTACCTCGAAGGCCCCTGCCTTTGCCACTTTCCCCACGGACGGCCTCAGCCCTCTTCTAAGCTCCAGCTCAAAAGCACCTCCTCCGGGAGGCCTCCCTGACCGCCTCTAGCTCGGGGACTTTGCTCTCCTGAGGGAAGGAGAGATGGAGAAAATAAAGGAACATTTATAAAGATATGCACCCCACCAGCCTCTGTGTTACCTTACAGCTTCCAACAGCCTTATGAAGTCAAGGTACCATTCCCGTTTTATAGATGAGAAAATAGAGGCTTGGAGAAGTCAAACAAGCTTCCCAAGGTCACCCCGTGTGTAAAGAGGAGAGCAGGAGCCCACATCTGTGTGTAGCTGCAGCCTCTGGGGCCTCCTGGAACTCACAGTGGTCATTCCCACCCATTCACGTTGTCTCCTTGCAGGGAGGACCCCGTCCTCTTCCCCAGAATCGCTATTCAGGCTCAGCTGGGGGCTGCCTGGCTCCCAGCCCCAGCCCGGCCTGCTGCCACCTTGCAAGTGGAGGGCTCATGCCAGCTCACCTGCACCTGAGCCAGAGAAGTTGTCAGAGTCGTCCCCAGAGCCATCCTGATCTTCCGGGGGCACATTCGTGGCCACAATTTGCTGGAAAGAAGGTCAGAAAAGGGTATGAGCAGAGGCTTGGCCAGAGTCTGCTATTCTGGGGTTCCCGTCCTACACAGTTGAGTAAAGCCCACCCCTGCCCCCCGTCCCAATACACACACAGCACAGGAAGGAGCTCTGGGCAGCCCTTTGGCCCCCTACCCACCTCCTAACACTGAGGATACAGCCCTGTGTCCAGTGCTGGGGCTGCAGAAAGACACGAGAGGGGACAGAACCCTCGCCCCAGGACTCTCAGAACAGCTGACATTAGACACCATTACTAGGACCCCATCAGCCACCCTACACTAAGAATCAGGTCTTGGGGCCACTGGCCAGGGAGCCTTGGGGGGGTCCAAGATTGGGGCTCTCAAGAGCCCCCCGGATCAATGCCACAGTGCCCTGGTTCCAGAACGGCAGCCTCCAGGAGTGCTGGGCACTGGGGTGTGGGCACCAAGAGCCCTGCAGGGGAGGGACAAGGGACAGGCACGGGCTGAGTCGTCTGCACTGAGGCCGGTGTGGCCACGATGCTCCTTCCCACACCCGGCCCGTTGTCTCCTCCACAGGAAGGACAGGGTCCAGTCCCACCTGAGGAAGGAAGAACGGGATGGGATGCCCACCAGGGTGGGGACAGATGAGGCTAAGCTAAGAGGCGCCTGGCAGGAAGAAGGCGCTGAAAAATGGGCTACGGGCCTGGGACGGGCCCTGTGTGCAAACGGCCGCCCCAGGAACGCTGCCGCCCGGCCCAGCGGCTTCAGGTGCCAGAGTCCCTGGGGCAGGGCCTGCGCGGGCAGGAGGAGGATGCTGGCAGGAAGGGTAGCAACGAGTGTCCTGTTCTGACCCAAACAACCCCGTGATACAGTCCAGCTTGAGAAGGCCTCAAGCTCAGGGGCCAGAACAAACACCACGAATAGAGAAGTGGGACACAATCGTTTAGAGCCCGTAGGCTTGGGTGAGCCGTGACCTCCAGTGACCTCCACCGCTTACCAGCTGAACGGCCCTGGGGACATCACTAACCCTCCTACGTCCTTGGTCTCCCCATCTGTGAAATGGGGTGACAATAATATCTACCTTCTAGGATTGCTGCAAAAATTCCATGAGGTTTATACCCATGAAGAATCTAACATCCTGGCCCACAGTAAGTACCCCATCAACAAGCTGCCGGAACTTGGGGAGCAAGGGCCGCCCAGCATGGGGAGAAGAACTCGGGGGCCTGGCTGAGAGGAGGCGGGATGGAGGTGGGCAGGTTTCAGGAGGGAGCCGTTCACAGGAGGCTCTGTGCACACTCGTAGGCAGGCCCCGCATGAGGTGGGGCTCCAGGGACTGGGGCCTCCTCAGCCCACGAGTCCTCTCCAGCGCCTGGCCCCAGGCCCCGGGGCCTCACTCTTGAGTGGAGCAGAACGGGAGAGACAAGCCCAGCTCTGGCTGAGCTGAAGCAGGTGAGGGCTTCCCATGGGGGTGGGGGGCAGGGGCTAGGTGAGAGGGAAGCATCAGACACGTGTGGAAACTGAGAGGCTAGAAATACCACTGAGCTCCCATTGAAAGTACAAAACTCAAACTGCACCTCCCCGCAACACCTCCCAAGAAAAGGGTTTAGGCCCCAGAAGGGAGCCCACCTACAATGAACAGAGGCCCTGACCTCCACTCACACCCCAGGCCACATCCTGTCTCTTCCTCCAGCGGTGCCGCAAATAACCTGTCCTGCCACCACAGAACTTCCACACGGCCCCAGCCTAGTAAGACACTGCCACCAGGCAAGTACAGAGCGGGCACCCCCTCCCCAACATACTCTCATCCAGGCCCACAGCAGACTGCCCCTGACAGGGCAGGTTGGGGGAACAGCATTCAGGGGTGCCCCCACCCACCCACATGCACCAAGACCCTGCTTCAACTTTGCCCAGTGCCTCTGCCCACCCCCACCATCCCAGGGAGTGCCCTCCAAGCGGGACATGGAGCAGGAGCCGGGCTCCAGCCAGACCAGCCTCCACAGCTGTAGAGAAAGCTGCATCCTCCCGGAGCTGCATCCTCCCGGAGCCGCATCCAGAGCCATCGGCCCACTGCAGGGAACTCAACACGCTGGGAACCCTGTCAGAACCTTGGAGGCACCCCCGAGAGGGGGCAGGGGAATGCCTCTCATCCACAGAGAAGCCCCAACAGGTTAGCAGTTTCCCAAGAGCCGGGCCCCTCCTGACTAGATAAGACTTGGGATCTGCCCAGCCACTAAAAACAATTTGTTTCCTCAACTCTGCTCAGCTTATCCCTCTATGGATCTTGTTTACACAACAAGCTCTTAAGCAAACACTTTCTCCTCTGAAACCAGCTCCCTGGCCCCAGGGCAGCCGCTCCCCTCTCAGGGCTGGGTCGCCACTCAGGGGATAGGCTACAGGGATCTCCCAAACCCCAAACCCCGTCTCTCCACCCTAACCCCCACCCTAACCCCCTGTGATGGCCTCAGCTCCCAGGGGAGGAAATGAGCAGAAACAGCTGAGTTTGAACTTGGATTGCCAGGTGCCAGCTGGCTGGGTTGGGGGTTGGGGGGCTGGGGGGTGAGACTTCCGGTTTCACTTAGCAGGCCAGCTGCCTGCAAGGCCACATGTGGGGCTCTCAGCATTGCCTCTAACCCTGGTCCTTCCAAGAGACCACTTGGCCCGTGGCTCGGGGCTGCTCCTGAACAGGTTGGCCCAGCTTGGAAGCCACCTCGAGCTGCCTGGGGGACAGGAGAGGCAGGCCAGCCCATACCTTTACCCGGGCCCTTTAACCTCTCCCACAGCAGGAAAATCGGCTTGGCATGCAACAAATCAAAACCCCTGTGGTCAGGTCTGAACTTCCATGTGTTCCGTTTGCTCCAAGCAAGGCCACTTTGCTCCTTCCCCACCCACAGCACAGACCCTGGAAGCCCACCGGCCTAAAAGGACAAAGCCAGGCTTGGCCCCAGTAGGGGTGAGGGGTCAAAGGGCAGACACATGGAGGCTGGAGGACCAGGAATGCGACAGGAAGAGCCAGCCCATCTCTGTCTCAGCCACATTGGTCTGCTGGCCCGGCCGGGGGCTGTGTGGGGAGGACCCCGAGAGAGAAGACCTGGGGTCAGGGCTCTGGAGGAGCAGGGATGTGAAAGGAGTGAGGCCTTCTGTGGGACAGGAAACACTTTATTCCTATAGCTCACGTGCAGGTAAGGCAAGCAGGGCTGAGACTGCCACCTCCCACCGCTAAGGGGCAGGGGCAGGCAGAGTAAGGGACTTGCCCCAGGCCACTGGGCAGTAACTGTCCCCAGACTTCCAGGCAGCACGGCCTCCCCGCACCTGTCACCTTGCCCTTCTCCCCAGCACCGATGACCAACCACCTTCCGTGGCTGGCCCATCTGCTTCAAGGAAAACTTGCCTGAAGCTCAAAGGGTGTTTGGAAAATTCCCTGCCCCTGCGCCAGGGGGTCAGCCCACCGTGGACAGGCGGGGAGGGGACAGGGAAGAACAAGGGCAGCGCAGTCAGAGGCTGAGTCCTCGTCACGATGCTGTCAGCCATGCTCAAGGGCAGGTTGGGAGTCTGCAGGTGGAGGGCTGGCGGAGAAGCTTCAAGGAGGCAGCCTCATCCCAAGGCCCGCCAGCTCCCACCCTACGCTGGCCACAAGGAGGGCCCCCCTCCTCGGGAACCTCCCTCCCCTGGCCCTGGCCGGCCGTGGGGGCCCGGCTGTTTCGGCATCCCTCCACGACGCCATGGACACGAAAGCTCCTTGGCGGGCTCACCAAGCAGGACAGCAGGTGGGCATCTCAGAGGAACGAGCTTCTAACTCCAGGCCGGCTGCCCCCCCTCCCCCTACCATCCCACCAATCACAGCCACCAGGTCCCAAGACCTGTGGTTTCCAACCTGCACCCTGAACCACGGACGTGTCTGTCACCTGCTGCCCGACAAGTGATGGATGAAACACGGATCCTTTAAACCGCACATCTGTGTTCACAGAACCGTGTTGCTTTTTCAACCAACAAATGCTAAAAGTACAGTATCTGTAAGGAGGTCACAGATTTTAATATGTAACAGGGTCCTCAACTTCAAAACTCAGGGGACAATCATCCGGGTTCTTTGGGAGACAAGGGCCTGAGGCCAGGCACCCTGCTTCAGGAGGCTTCCGGAAGGGGGCACTGCAGAAGCTGGGGCACAGAGGGTCACCTTACAGGGGACACCAGGGCCAGCCAGGCCTTGAAGCTCCCAGGCAGCGCCGGGAGTCTCTGCAGCATCCAGTGGAAAGAGGGTTTAGGATGCGTGGGTTGCACACTCCCAGAGGCAGCGACCCCTATTCCCAGCAGTGCAAGCAGGGAACAAAGCAAAGCAAAGCAAAGTGCGGCATCCTGGTGCTGGGCTGGGCCGCCGTCCTCCTGTCTGGGGATGAGCTCCTCCTCCTGGGTGCTCCAGGCAGCCCCTCTGCAGGCCTGAGGCAGCCCCTGGCTAATACCAACAGGACAGCGTGGGAGCGCGGTTACACTCTCTGGGGGGGTGCTCATCGGGAGGCCCAGGCAGGGCTGGGCCAGGGAGGGGAGCTGGCTCCACAGAACCTCCACAGAACCTCAGTGCCTGCCTGTCCGCGGTGACAGGGGACAAGAACGCTGCAAAACACTGAGCACCCCCTTCTGTGGCACTGGGGTTTGTGACGACTCTGCCTTCCCTCATCTGGGGAAACCAGCCACACCCCCACCCTTAGCCCTGGCTAACGTGGCTGGCCTAAGCATGGACCAGAGGGGCCAGGCAGGTCAAACCCACAGCATCTCAGAGCAAGAGTCTCAGGAAAGGACCAGAGCCAGGGGTGTCAGCGCAGAAGAAGCCCTGACCAGGTGGCTGCCCCGGGGTGAGGCCCAGCTCTCTGCCCCTTGCTGGGTGACCTGAGCAGCTCTCTGCCTCTCTCTGGACCTGTTTTCTACCTTGGCTGGAGAACCCTAAACTCCCTTAGGGCTATGACAGGCTAGGCTGGGATCTGGGAGCAATGGCCAGATTCCTTATCAGTTGGTGATGGACAGCCATGACAGGGTAGGTGGGAAGGGCCCGGTGTTGGCCCAGGGCCCAGGAAGACACTGGGCTCCCTCCTGTCCCCCAGATAGCATGGTGGTGGCAGATTAATCACTTCCTCTCCCAAGGCTTCTCTTCTAACTTGGGAGCTGCTAGGGAAGCAAGCGTAGGCCGCCGATAAGGCACAGATGTCCAACTTTGGTTCCAGACCCTGCAATCTCCCTCATTGCCGACCCTCCCGGGAGGGAGGCCCCCACCTTGCCTCAGGGCAGCATCAGCATTTCCGGTGATTTATCAGCCCAGTGTCTCTCCACTGAGAATCGAGTCAAGCTGGGACCTGCAGAGGGGGAGATGTGACCAGCCCAGGCTGGGCGGGGCCTGGGGACCTGGCAGGGAGGCCCAGAAGGGGCTGCTTCCGTCCTCACCCTGAGCATGTGCATCTATCAGGGTGCCAGAAAGACCCCAACCCCTGACCAGTGGCTGCCCCAGGGTGACTCCCAGCGCTTCCACTGGGAGGGGTGCCTTTTGGGGGACCTCCTGGACACACCCCTTTCCCCCCACACAAGCCCACCTCAGCTGTCCCCACACTGGCACCGGGTGACAGACCTCAACACTCTGGGGGATTCCAGGGCAGGGCCAGGGCACTGGGTGACCCCTGCAGTAGCAATTCTCCTGTCACTGAACGCAGGGGCTTTACAGACGGGAGACTGGAGGTCAAGGTCGCAGAGCCCTTCCCCCTGCCCCATGCCGCCTGGGGTAGCAAGAGCCTAGCGTTGTGCTGAGAGGGGACCCTGGCAGCCCTGATGCCCAAACAAGGTCAGAGCTGCCGGCAGCCCCTCAGCCCCACCCCCACACAGAGAGGCCGAGGCCTCCAGCCCGCGAGCTGGGACTTGTCTCAGAACAGGCCCAGCTGAGGGCTGGGTGTGGAGCCAGGAGCTGGGAGACCAGTTCCTCTGCTTTTCCCCACCTGCCCGAACCTGGGCCGGGCTGGACAGGATTCCACTCCGTGTTGAGCAAGGCCGCCCAGCCTGGTCCAGCCAGCTCCCTTGCCCGGTGCTGCCCTGGGAGCCAGACAAGGAGTAGCTGAGGGGGCAAGTGATCAGACCAGGTGCCGGGCGAACCTGGTCAGAGCCCGGTCCTCTTCCCAATTCACTGGCTGACCCTGGAAAAGACCTGGCTCAGGCTGCCCATCTCTCTGCCCACCGGGGGCTTGGCTGAGTGGCAGCAAAGGGGCTCCTAGTTCCAAGTCGGTGGCTGGGGCGTCCAGGCCCACCCTGGAGGGGCAGCCGCCTGGGGGGTGGCACAGCACAAGCATAGCCATCAGCAGTGGGAGGACCCATGATGGCAAGTGGAGGGGGGACGGACACTCGATCACAGTGACTCGTGTCATCGGTGTCATCGCTCTCAGCTTCCCAAAGAGGGTCATGGCCCAGGCAGGCTGCTGGAGATGCCCCAAATCCAGGTGACTCAGGGGATGGCAACCGGAGAACCACAGGGGCAGAGGGAGCAGCCCAGGCCTCGCGGGCCACGTCCTGGCCCAGGCCTGGCTATCCTAACAAGACAGCTACTGCCAGAAGCTCTGTCCCAGTCAGACCCTCGGGAGGGCCCCAGGATCTGCTCCCCGGCTGACTAATCCCCAGGCCCCCAGGCTTGGGGGCCTGACACCTCTGATGTATGGGCTTGTAGAGACATCCTCCCCCTGCTCTGGCTAAACAAAGTGTGCTTAAGTTTCGTGGAGGCAGAAACTTGCAGCGTTTGACACACCTGCAGCCAGCCAGGGATCCAGCTGTGTGCATACGGAGGGAGGGGGTGCACTTGATCCCCCAAATCTCTCCTCTCCCACCCATGTCCCTGCCGTTGCAGAGTATGCCCTTTCAAATGAAAACATGCCTATGGGAAGGCTGGGGTGGGGGTGCTCGTCGCCCCCAGTAGGGCGTAAATCTGCGCTCTATGGGGGAGGGGCTCAGGGGTCCTCAGGGTTGGGAAGTGATGGAAGATGGCAAAGAGTTGCAAAAGAGATGCTGGAAGATGCCAAAAGCAAAACTTGTGACCCGTGTTAGAACACGGTGGCCAGCCAGCCGCATGTGGCTTTGAGCCACAGGTGTACATGGCTCCTCGCTCATACAGAATGCGGGGCTCGTCCGGGACCGTGCAACTGGGATACCGTACAATTCACACCCAGGAAGCACGGAGGCTGCGGGAAGCTCAGACAGGAAGACACAGGAAGGGCGGAGTGTCCTGGAAGGGGTCCCACCGGGGGTCCCGAGGCAGAACGGAGCTGGCCCGAGTAACAGAAGGCAGGCTTTTCTGTGAAGGCTGGGTCTGAGTTGTGCATGCTCCCTAGATTGATTACTGGTGGGACCCCAGCCCAAATGGAAGCCAAGTAGCACAGACCCCCTCACTGCCAGCCTGCCCTCCGCCAGGGCCCCTTGAGGGCGTAGTCTTAAAGGCCCAGCTGAGCTCCCAGGCCCTGGTAACACCTGTACACAGCAGGTCAAAAGGGGCATCCCTGGATGCCCCTTTAGGAGCTCAGAGCTCCCTCGGAAATGGGAAGTAGCCATCACACCTTGCCTGGGGCTCAGGGACAGGCATGGGGTGGAAGGAAGAACCTAAGGATCTAACCTGGGCGAGGGGTTACTTCAAAAACAGAAATACCTGACCTAGGCCTTGGGAAAAAATAGTAATCACAGCTAATACTGATCAAGTACTATGTGCCAGGTATGAATCTAAGCACTGAACTAGAGTTACTTCATTTAATCTTCATAGTAACTAGACAGAGTCTAGTGCCATACCCATCTTACAGATGGGGAAACTGAGGCAAAGGCGACAAGTCGTCTGTCCCAGGGCACACAGCCACCGAAGTGCTAGAGAGAGGGCTTGAGACTGGGCAGTGTTGCTGGGGCAGGCATGCTGCTATGCGCCCCGTCGCAGTGAAGACCGCCGGGCTGGCTCTTACCCTCAGGAAGAAAACAGCCATCGTTTCCCGTGGAGGCGGCCCAGGGGCAAGTGCAGAAAAGAGGACCCTAGGGGTGAAGCAACCCCAGTCTGCAGTTCTAGACACCGACCCCCAGCCAAGGCCCTGCTCAGCTGGCCTGCGCCCCCACCTCGGTGCCCCAGTGTCTGGGTTTGCCAGGCCTCCTCTCACTGCCTGCCAGCCCAGCCCACACCTCCTTGGACCAGGAGCCAGCCCCTACCAGAGGTCAGGCGCAGGCGAGCAGCGTGTGCCTGCCAGGGGAGGCTCACATTTCTGAGAAGGGGCAAAAGCCACGTTTGCAGACCCTGTGACGTCCACACTCTAGGGTAAGACCGGCCGGCCATTCACATGGAGTGACTACGTGGCCAGACCCGGTCAGCCTGCACCCCTTCCCTCCAGGAACTCCCCAAAAAGAGTCAGCCCCAAAGCTCCCCCAAACTGGCTCCTCTGAGCCCAAGGAAGGAAGGGACTCCATGTCATGCCTCAGAGGCTATTTCACTGGATCTTTTGAAAAGCTCTTTGAAACAGAACATGAAAAACCCCAATGTACAGATGAGGAAACTGAGGTTTAGAGGCATGTGAAGAAATGTGCCCGATGTCACCAGGAGGTCGTGGCAATGATCTGAGCCAGCCAGACTCCACACCCTGTGCTCTCCCGGGCCCCCCACACAGCAGCTCCCTGCTGCAGGCCCGGCTGGGTCCCACCTCACCTGCCCGGCCCCAAGGCTTCAGGACCCCAGACTGGGCCCCAGTACCTACCCCAAAGGTTGGCAGACCCCAGATGGGGGTCCAGCAGAATGGTCCTGGTCTCCAGGGGGTCAGAGAGGAGAGGGGGTGAGGTCGAGGGCTCTGCTCCTGGTACAATTCCCAGAGCCCAGCCAGCATGCCTCAGCCACGCTTCAGACTCACCAGAGACCCTGGGGCCGGCTTCCTGCTTCAGCCCTCCCAGGACTTTATAACAAGGGCGGCCCCAGGAACACTGCGGGTCTCTGCTCACCCGCTTCTCCCCAGTCTGCCTGTGGGGGGTGGGAAGGGGAGGTGGGCAGAGCCTGAAGATCTCACTCAGCCCACGTGGGCCCATTCTCCTAGCCAGGCCCCAGCTCAGCAGCTCTTGCTGCCCAGACCCTCCCCATACCACATCCGGCAGGGGACGCTGTCACCAGGGACAGCAGTGCCGCAGCCCAGCGCTTCTCTGCGTGACGGTGACCTCAGAGGCTCTTGAAACACCCCCAAGCCTGGGGCCCTGTGAGCCCAAACCTGACTGCGTCTAGGACACTCTCCAGAGACAGGACACCAAGGCCCCGGGTGGTTCCCTGGGCAGCGGGATGCTGAGAAGCTACAGGACAGAAGAGCCAATGCTGCCTCTGTGCCCCACCATGGGACCGTCGCAGCCACGTCCCCAACCAGGTCAGGCGGGCCCTGGGCATCAGCGGCCACCGCGGAAATAGCAGCACAAGTCCTCCTGAGGCCTCCTGGTCCCCAGCACGTGGACAAGCTGACCTCAGCTCTGCAGAGGTTCCCTCCCACCTCCTGTGTCCCGTGTCCCATCCACCTGGGGCCAGGCCCCAGAATCCTGTCTGCTCAGCCTGCCGAGGGCCAACGTGGCCACAGGAAGCACCAGCCAGCCCCAAGTGGGGCAGATGGCGATGTCAGCATCGTTGTGGTGGGAGAGTTATCGATGCCTTTGGAGATCAATGGTAGCAAAGAGTGGCCCCCGAGCAGGACGGGCAGCCTCTGCTGCTCCTGCTGCCCCATCAAAGGGACCCCCGCCCCCTTCCCTAATGCTTCCCACGGCCAGAAAATGGCATCTTACAACCGGAGCTCCTCATCTGAAACCGCTACCCTGTGGGGCAAACCGTCACTCAGGCTGAAGGACCTTCAGCTGGCACTGCCCCTCTGGTTATCTGCCCGGACCATCCTCCCTTTTTGGTCCCAGTAATGGCCACCCTCTCTTATGGGCACCCCTGGACCAGGCACGGAGCCCTGCCCATCTGCACAGGGCTGTGCACATGGCAGGTGCCCAGGGTCCCAGAGTTAGATCGCATCAAGCCAGGTAAGTCTCGCGACCCCCGTGAGAAAGAACTCTGAAAGGGCAGCAGGGGCAGAGGCAGGTCATGCCCAGACACCCAAGTCCCGTGGCACCGCCACAAGACTTCACCAACAACCCCCAAATGCATGACCTCACCTTGGCCTCACAGCACCCTCCCCCCATTTCACAGATGGGTTCACTGAGGCCAAAAGAGGTCCAAATACAGTCGCTCAACAGCCAAGAGGAGAGCCAGGGCTGGAAGCCAGCCCCCAGGTCCTAGCCTGCCTCGCTGCACTCCCCACACAGTGGGCTCACGGTCAAGGCTGCATGGAGGAGTCTCAGGGGAGGACCTGTGGGCCTGGCACCATGACTCAGCTGATGAGCGGAGCGATAAACACGTTCATTGGCTCCATTGCCCCAACCTGCCCGACATGGCTTCCGTTCCCGCTGCTGAGCGGACCTGGGGCACGTGGCCAGGAGGCCTGGGTGTGCACAGAGAGCCTTGCCTGCCCGCCCCCCCCCCCGGCCCCCCAAAAGCCAGGCCTGTCCCAGTGGCCTCTGCGCGTCTTCCAAGCAGCCTTCCTGGACCTCCACCCCTCAGGTGGAAGTGCTCCCTCCAGCCCCCAGAGGAACAGTGACAGGAGGACCCCGAGCTCCCTGCCCCCGAGGCCACCTCCACCCCTCCCAGGACAAGATCTCTGTTATACAACCATATGGCTGTCAGATCTGAAGAAGGAAAAGGAGGCCCCTTGAGCAGATAAGGAAACCGAGGTCCCAGCCACTCAGTCGGGGCCAAGCTGGGACTAGGAAGCCCAGGCGTGCTGGCTGCCCCTTCTCTGTAGGAGGAACTTCCATGGGCTGCTAAAGCCAGGGACGGAGGAATGTGAGAGCTACCCTGAAAAAGGGGAAAGGCCGCCAGAAAGGGAGGGAGAGGAAGCGAGCCTCCCAGCTTCTGGGGAGGACGTGGTAGACAGGTTACTGCAGCCTAAGCCGCAGGGCAGCCCAGTGGGGAAACCGAGTCGGGATGTCCTGGCAAAGCCCAGCCGTAGCTGCTACCGATGCTTCAGGCAGGGGCCACCACCCCACACCTGCGTGTCCCTCCCTCTGTCTCTGTCTCCCTCCCTCTCTCTCTGAAGAGTTTTTCCCAGGGCTGAAGGCCAGAGGAGGAACAGCCTCTACATATAATTAGTCAGCCCACAGAGCCATAAATGCCATGAGGAGAGACCCTCAAGGGGGGGACGCATCTGGAAGCCTGAGAGCTCCCGGATCAACAGGAAACATGGCTGGCAGATGACTGAGTCCCAGAGCAGATCCAACCACCAGCCTTCCCTCTTCCGACTCCAGGGTCCCAAGCCCCGAGACTGCCTACGACGCTTCCTCCCCCATAAGGCTGCCTCCCACAAACACCTTTAGTCCCTACCAGAGCCCCCGGGCTCCCCAAACCTGCACAGACTGATGGGCAGCAGGTCACTTTCCAGAGGAAGCGTAGGCCACCAATGCCCCGCCCCCACACTCTGGACCCCACAGCACCAAGCTGAGGACAGCTGACTCGGTGCCCCTGTCTCAGGCTTGGAAATGTAGGGGAACCTTCTAGTGCTGACTCCCCACCCAAGGCAAGCACCCCGAGGGCCGACAGAGCCGGTAACATCACACCTACAAACAGAGGCCTTCCAGGGGCTATGGTGGCCTTCCCTTGTCCACCAGAGCTGGAAGGTGCACAGTGGCTGACGTGACCCTGAGCACACAGGTTTGCTCGTGTGGCTTCATCTCTACTGCCTACACCCCAAGCAAGCCACCTGTGTTAAGGGACAGAGCCAGGCCGGCCCTCCACACTCCCATCCGAAGCCCAGCCGCTGCTGGAACAGCTGAGGAGGAAATGACACCGTGCTGAGTCTGTTCCAGGGTGCAGGATCCTGGCGCCAAAAGCCCTCTTTCCACAGACTCCCCTAATCCCGTTCCTGCTCTCTAGACACACTTAGGCAGGCCCCGGGGGCTGGGGGTGGTTTCAACCCAAGACTCCAAAAATTCAGGAAATAGTTTGTTCTGTAAAAATACCAGGGTTCTGGGCTAGAATTCACTTAATGACCAATTCCTTATGTTGGCTGCTCCCACAGCAGAACCTGGTGTTGGAAGGGGCCAGGAGGGGGAACCCGGCCCAGCTACCAGGAGTCCTGGGTCTGGTGACCCGATTTGTGCCACTGCGCCCGCCTCCCAGGCTTAAGAACAGGATTGACTAATTCTGCAAATGTTTTCCCGGTGCCCACGATGAAAGGAAATTCAGGCTGGCTTCTGCCCTGGAGACCAGACTAAGGGTACCATTCAAACATGAGGACGGTGTGCCCCCACCAGCCCCAACGCACGGTCCTTGTGGATCCCACCATTTCCTGACAGAGACTTCTGGGGGGAGCCCTCACCTGACCCGCAGTGACCATCAGGTGAACCCAATCCAAGCCCGGGATCTTGTCTAAATCCTGGCACTGTGCAGGCCAGCCCCGCCTGCCCAACACCCCTGCAGTCCAAAGCAAGCACACCCATGGCTCTTTGGGATGGAACAGCAAATACTCACTAGGGCCTTGCAGGGTTCAGCCAGCCCCGTACGCTGGACTTCACGGGGGAGGCCTGACAGTCCATCAATTAATTCATGACACCCACATCCGTGTACACACACACACACACACACACACACACACACACACGCATCCTGGTTCTGCCCCTCAGCACTACAGGGTTCATGCACAAAACGGGGACAATGATACAGATCATAAAGGTCTGCGGTAAAGATTAAATAAGAATGTCGGAAAAGCACCAAGCACTCAATGGTAAGGCACTCAATTAAAGGCAAGTCCAACAATATCGACAGCTGACTTTCCTCTGGCACTACCATTGCCAAACACTTTCCCGCATCTATTATGCAATGAATACGCAAATGACAGAATGGGGACAGGGAGAACAGGTAAGTTATCTGCTTTACACAGGACACCAAGACTTGAAAGGGAAGGGAGTCGCCCACCATGACGTCAATGAGTGGCAGAGTTGAGACTCGGTCCTGGGGCAGTGCTTCCCCTGAAGCGATCGCCGGCCCGCCAGGCAGGATGGACGCACGGAGCCAGGTGCACTCCCATCCAGAGAAACAGGCACCCAAGCTAAGGTCGAGGCCCTGGCCATCGGGATTTATCGTCAGCCTCCCTGGGCTCAGACGACCTGTTATTGGCAAGTCACTTATAACTCAAGCCACGTAGTGGGACACAGGGTCATCGGGTGCTTCCACGCAGAGGTCATTCACATCTGTTCACACAGGGAGCCTCCCTTGACAGCCTGTGTCATTCTAGGTGCACACAGTGGACGCTGCACAGGCCCCAGCCGAGGTCTGTGAAGGTTGAGGTGACCAGATTTTAGCATTGGTAAAGCGGGATGCCATTGACCGGGGGGGAGGGGGTTCTTGATTAAAAATTGGGTCTATCTCCCGCCGTTCCCTAGCTTGTCGTGCATTCTTTCCAAACATCGGGACTTTTTTAAAACGCCGCGGGACGCGGGACAATTTGTTAAAAAGAGGGACTGTCCTGCCAAAAGCGGGACGTCTGGTCACCTTAGTGAAGGCACAAGATCCACGTATCACACGGGTCATGAACAGTTCTCACAGGAAAGACCCTTACTCAGAGCTGGAAACTCTTGTCCTAGAAAGAACTCTAACACCTCTGATTCGTTTCTTAGAACTGCTGAAGAAAAGTGCCAATTAGAACTGAACCGAAAAGCCGCTAGCTACACTTAGGCACACCCCGGTCACTTCTGGCTGCCATCAGACAGGGATAGAAGACAAAAAAAGAACAAACCACAATTCAAATGCAGTAACCGGGGGCTTTGAGCACAGGGGTCAACGCGCTCTGTGGAGCTCCAAAAACACAGGAGACCTAAACACAGTGCCAACGATGAGGACCCTGGCCTCCGGGGAGTCAATCATGCTGAGTATTCTGTCCATAAAGGAAGGAGAATGGAAGTATTTCACAGAGCCCTGCTCAAAGTTCAAATACGTTTGAGAGCAATATGGATTCTTAGCTCCCTGAAAAAAAAACAACCCTGTATATTTCATTCCCAAGGGATTTCAGAATCCCAAATTCTCCTGCAGTAGAAAAGATTTCTCTCTAAAATATTCCAAAATTAAAGTTTTTCACGAATTCTTTCCAGGCCCCTCTCCTTTCTCATTTATCTCCCCACCAATCTGGGTTAATGAGGTTTTATTGCAACCCACCCAGAGCCACAGGTAGAGGCTTAAACCGGCTCCACCCTCCCTGTGGAGCCGAGGCCAGGGGTGACATCACCTCTGAAAGGCTCCAGAGGCCTGGCAGCGGCAGCTAGTGCCTCCCCCGCCCCCACACACTCAGCCAGGCCATCGGGAAATGTCTCTACTAGCCCCCATAATTACAGCAAAAAGATTTTATGCCTTTCAAGAAAGAGAAGAGGAAAACAGCAAATAGCTATCCCAGAGCAAGCCATGTTTCGTGCACGGCAGAAACAAAAGACCACAGGCAGAAGCGCACACACACACAGAGAAACCTTCTTAGACAAACCTGTTCTCTTGGGAGTGGTTCTGAGCAGCCTCGGGGCCCTAGCAGCCTCCCCCTGCCCATTCAAAGTCAGGTGCCCAGGGTTCACGCCCTGCCTCACCATTCCCCAGGGGGGTTCTGACCTGCTTCCCACTGGGGCCAAGGTAAACCCTCAGAGAGCCAGGTCGCTGCGACCTGTGCACACCTTCTCATCTGAGGCAAATCCCACTGCCTCGGTTCTTTTAGGAAGAGGTAGACAGCTCTTTGTGCCCTCACTTTTAACCAAACCTGGACATCCACTGTAAGAGAAAGAGAGCAGGGCTGGGCAAGAAAAACAAACAAACAAACAAACAAACAAAGAAAACCCCTGAACTTTATAAAAAGAAAGCTTAGGCTCCAAGCCAGAGCATTACCCCAAAGTTTAGGGCTTTCAGGCTCAGCTCAGCCACCTCCTCCAGAAGCACCTCCACCACCTCAGCTCTAAGGAGCCTCCTCCCTCCCTCCTTCCCCCCTGGAGATTTGACAGCCTCCTGGGTCCTGTGTTTCCATAATGTGTCAAAGTTTCTAGGTGAGAAAAAAAATGCCCCAGACTGCAGCATTTGCCCCTTCCCAGCACACAAGAAACTCCGGGAAACGTAGTTAGTCCGGAAAATCTCAAACCCCATCAGCCTGCTCCTGTTAACCATGGCTCTGGGATCTGTGCTCACAGGCATGCCAGCCTCACCCAAGGCAGGCACACAAGCCATGGGCACCACCCCTCCGAATTCCAGCTGGAAATAGGTGCAGAGCCCCCCTCAGTATCCCTGTTGATGCCCTAGCTTGGATCTGGAGCGAGTGGAGCAGCCAGGTAAGGCCAGGTGGGCAAGAGAAGTCCGCCAAGCACCTCCACTTTCTTCTCCAGAGAATTAAGTATGATTCAAGGCACAAGCGGAGTCCTACTGAAGCCTCAGCCACGAAGAGCAAAGAAGACAGACACCAGCTTCTTCAACCTGAACGCTAGGACTGACCTGGAGACCCAGCTCAGAAATCCTACCTGCCCCGCGTGACTCCCCAGACCCGGCGCCCCATGCACACATCAACTCATCAGCGACTGGAGAGGCATCATGGACCCTTCTCCTGGCCTTGCAAGTGCTTTCAAGAACAAGTCACCTGGGGAGCAGGGAGGGCACTTCACCTGGGCCAGACCCTATAAAATACCCAAAAGGCCTCAATACCTGGGGGCTACTATATTCTAGAGAGGGGCGCTCATACAGAGGGTCCGCGTGTCTGAGAGACTTGTCCAGATGCCACATCACAAGTGGAGGACCCAGCCCAGCCGGGCCTCCCGGCCCACGTGCCTCCTGTGCCGGAGCGAGCCGGGAAGTGCAGCCGCCCAGATGTGGTGGCGAGAGACCGCCACTTCCGGAAGGGGAAGGGCCCCTTGGCCTGCACCTCCCCTCCCCATCCCAGGGGATGGCCGACCCCGCGGGCGGCGAGGGCCGCGGGCACCCAGCGGCCCGCGCTGACACCTGGTGGCGGCACGGGTCCCAGCCCACGTCTGGGCCGGCGCTGCGGGGCGGTTCCCAGGAATGGGTTCCAGGGGCCGAGAACAAAGCGCCCCCATTGGGGAGGGCGGGCTGGCGGGCCGGGGCGGGAGATCACTTTCTGGGGACCCTCGGGAGGCTTTGTCGGCCAGGTCCCTCTTGAGAGGGGACCCACCCCGCGCCGAAGGTGGGCGCTGGAGTCCTACCCCAAGGCCGCCTCCGGCCTCGGGGCTCCATGCACATTCGTCCCTCTTTTCCCAGCTCCACTGGGCGGGCCAAGGGACCCGCCTTCCCTCCGCGCGGCTCCAGCACAAAGCCGGGCCCGGGGGAGGGGAAGGGCCATGCCGGGTCCACTTGCGGGGAAGCCGCCCGCCCACCCGGCACGCGCCCCTCGGCGGGCAGCACAACTTCAGCCCAGAAGTTGGGTTCCCGCGGCTCTCCAGCTTTCTGGGGGCCAACTTCCCGGCGCCTCCTGCTGCCGGCTCGGCCCGGCCCGGCTCCCCTCCGACAGCCCCCGGAAAGCCCGAGGGCCCCACCTCCGACCACCGGCCCGCGCGCCCCCGCGCAGCGCCTGCCCAGCCCCGTGGCAAACGCGCCCACCAGCTCCCGGGCGGGCGCCGCTGCGCCCCGACTCGCCTCCGCCCAAGGGTGCAGGCGCCCGGCTCGGCGGGTCTGCCGGCGGGGCGTTGTGGCCTCGGTCACCGCATCCCCCCGGGTCACCGGCGGGGTGGGTGACGGAGTGGGAGCCCGCGATCCCGGGCGCCGCTGCAGGCTGGCGGGCGCCGACGCAAGCGGAGCCGTTTTACGTAAGTGAGCGCCGGACCCGGGGGCACAGGGTCCGCTCGCGGGGCGCCCCAGCCCCCCAGCCCGAAGCGGCGGGATCCGCGCGGCGCCCGTCAACGCCCGAGAAATTTGGGGAGCATGGGTTTGGGGGTTCACCGTCGCCGGGCTAGCGCGGGAAGAAGGCCAGTCCCCTGCTCCCCTCCCCCTCCACGTGCCGCCGCCGGCTTCGGCGGCTCCGCCGGCCCCGGCTTCCCGCCGCCTCCCGGCCCCGGCCCCGGCCGCACTCACCGGGAAGGCCGGCTGCAGGCGCAGCGCCAGCGCGCAGAGCCAGAGCCAGAGCGCCGCGCGCCTCATGCTGCCTGGGCCGGCGGGGCGCTCGGCGGGCCGGTGCGGTGAGGACTGCGCGGGGCTCGGCTCCCTCGGGCGATGCGCTGCTCGCGGCTGCCCCGGGCGAGGGCTGCGGGGTCCGCCGGCTGCAGCCTGCTCCCTACGGCTGAATTCCTCCCCAGCTCGGCCCAGGTCCCGCCCGCACCTCTCCCGCCGAGCTCCGCCTTATAATAAACCCACAGGCCCTTAGCCGTTGCAAACACTAGCCCCCCACCCCCAGCTCGCCAGGTCTCCCGGCCCAGCCCCAGTCCCCACCCCCCAGGACCCCGCCCCCTGAACCGGCCCGCCCGGCCCGTGAGCGCCCCGCCCCCGGCGCTGCGGCCACGCCCCCGGCGCTGCGGCCACGCCCCCGCCACGCCCCCTGGGGCAGAACCTCGCGGGTCTCCCGAGCTCTGGGCCCCGCAGGGCAGTGGCTCCCGGCGTTTCGGCTCCGCTGCCCCCGGGTGGAGGAGGCCGGGGCGCACCCCCTGTCGGCCCGGCCCAGGGCACTGAAGCGCTGTCCGGGAGAGGGGCTGGGAAAAGGGGTGGCTGGTCCTCGGCTGTGGGCCCGTCTGCAGCGCCCTCTGGGCGTGGACCGTCTGCGCCCTCCAGGTGCGTGGACTTTCACATCCCAGGTGGGAACACGTTCGGCGGCTGTGCGGGGCCCGGAGGCGATGGATCTCTGGCTGCGGATGGGGATTCCCTGCGCCTTCCCTCCCCCAGCACAGGTTCCCCGCATGCCTTCTGCCGGCGCTCCACGGAGTGCTGGAAACTCCAGGCCTTGCTTTAAACAGCGAGACACGCTCAAGAGGAACTAGAGAGAGGACTGTTCCGTGGAAGACAATGCCCTCTCGCTTCATCCTCTGAGCTAGAAGGAAAAAGAAACGGCTTTGTTCCGCGGGGACCTCCCCTGGCCCGCAGAGCTAAGCAGCGGCCCCTGAGCTGCTGCTTCGTGATTCCATGAGAGGCCCTGGACCATCCCCAGTCAGGCGCAGTGCAACCGTGGCAGGCCTGCAGGTATAAGGCAAACGGCCTTGAGAGAAGCGGGGGAAACCACCCAGCCCTGGATGCAATCTAGTAGGTAGGCGAGATCGTGCCAAATGACCTTCGGACCCAGACACCAAAGATGGTGTCTTCCACACCCATCCTCCCCAGCCGGCCTCCCATGGCCTGAACTGGGACTCAAGAAGGTCTGCTGAGGTTCCGTGGCCTCTCAGACACTCTCCAGTGTTTCTCTTTAAAACAGACCAGCATTCCTGGGCCCTGGGTGATGCAGGCAGGGACAATCCGCTGTGGGCTCACTGCGTAGCCTCCTGTGTCGCCCTCTCGAGCCACACTCCTCCATCAGAGCACTGCACGTGATGCCCCCAAACGGCACGCATCCCTGGTGTCGCCCCTGCTGTCCGAGCACCTGTTTGACCTCAGGTAGCTCTCCCTTTGGGGGTCTCCGTTGTCCCTGGTCTGTCTATGCGGAGGATAGAGCCTCATCAGGGTTCCTGGGGACCGATGTGGGGCCCCCCCAGTGCTATCAGATTATCCAACATCATGGCGTAGCGGACAGGGCCCACCTGCAGTTCAGGGAGTCCTGCAGGTGAAAAAGTTCTGTAGTAAAAGGCCGTGCGTGTGTGTCCAAGGCGCTGGCTCCACCATTTGAAGTTAGCTGTCTAGTCCTTTCAACCCTATAAGGAGGAAAGCAGGTCCGTTTGGAATCTTGTCTTCCTCTTCTTCACAGAACAATTGAAGTCAGGGAGGGTTGGATGAGTCTTTCATATTATAAAATCGGGGTAGTGTTTCTTTCAGACTGAATAAATTTATCCCAGATCAATGTGCATTTCTTGGGGCAGATGAGAAAAAGGAGGGGCCCAAAGGAGGACACCAGGCAGAGAAGGGAAGTGGGGGGTCAGGGCTTGCTTTGACCCGGCTGACCCCTGGCCTGCTGGCTTTTGCTCCTAAGCCCAAATTCTGGGAAAATGTCTCTTCCTCCTAGAAGCTTTCCTGGCTTCCCACTCTTCAGATCCCTACTGCTCTTCTGAATACGGCCACATCAGCCCATCCGCACTAGCATGGCCAGTTCTGTCTACAGCCATCAGCCTCTTGCTTGGGACTCCCCTAAGGAGTTAATGTCTGGCTGAGCAGGGGGCCCCCAGCCTCACATCTGGGCACTAAGGCGGGGCCTCCATCCTGATTTGTATTCCTAACACAGGTAATTTCCCATTTTCAGTCTCTGGTGAATCACTAGCTGCCTTGAATGTTGCTTCCTGTTCCCAGAAAGCAGGGTCAGTGTCTCCTCCCCTTATTTCTTTTCTTTTCTTTTCTTTTAAGATTTATTTTTATTGTTTTTTGACAGAGAGAGAGAGAGAGAGAGAGAGAGAAACAGAGAGAAGGGGGAGGGCCCAGAGCAGTCTCCATAGTTGACAGCATTAGTTTTCCATATAGTTTCACTCCACAGGTGGGCACAGGGCTGCGCAGGGCAGGAACTGGTCTGGGAGCCTCCCACATATGCCCCGGCAAGAACTGAACTGGGGGCACACCTCAGCTCAGCATGTGGGTCCGCATGGGCCGGAGCCAGGATTCGATCCTCAGGCTCCACGGCTGCAAAGTGAGTGTTTAACCCGCTGGGCCATCCCAGCTTCCCCGCCTCCTCTTATTTCTCTCATTCTTTCCATGGACTCACAGGGCTTCATTTCGGGAGAAATGCATTCCAGTGCCACTGGGGTGGCACCTGGAGGGGCGCAGGTAGGAAGGGGCCAGCAACCGTGTGGGGGGACCTTGGGCACAGGTTGCCCCTTTGATGCCTTAGGCACCTAAACTCCACAGGTGTCCTGTGGGCAAGTCAACATCAAAATTTAAAATGCATTTATCCTTTAACTCAGGAATTCTGCTTCAGTGGATGTACTATTCAGAAGTATTTTTCACCTGTGTCCAAAGAGGCATGTTTAAATGATAATAAAGGCAAAGTGCAACAAATGTGAGTATCCCCATACTTTGGGGTACTCATACAACACTTTAAAATGAATAGATGGTGAAGTCCTGACATGAAACGTATTTCAAAACCTTTTTCTGGGGGGGTGAGGGTGGGATGGGAAACACACGTTGAAGAGTGATCTACTTACATAGAGTATGGCCAAAATTTTCTTAAAATAAAACAATATGTGTAATGTACATAGACTCTATATGTACCGGTATGTAATAAAAAAAGGTCTAGCAGAGGAAAATAGGATGGGGAGGGACAGTGAAGGAGAACTTTGTACTCTGCATTCTTCAGTGTTTACAATAATATATAACTGGTTTCATCTTTTCATAAGAAGTTATTTTTTGAATCAATGAAGATGCTTTCAACCTCCACTAATAGCTTCCCTTCAAACAGCTTCATAGGACAACTATTGCAGGTACCTGTGCCCACGTTCCCCACTGTACAACGAGAACCTCCACGAGGGAACTGAAGCCCCTCCTACTCTTCAGCTCCGCATCCCCTGTCTCTTGTCCCATCTCACTGGCCCAAAGTGGGTCCTATGCCTTCAGGAAGCCATCGCTGGCGAGAGAACCTGCAGTACCAGTGTACTGTACTTGAATGTGGAGCATCACTGCTACATTCACTATTTTTTCTTAAAGAGTATCAGATGTGTGTAAGGACATTCTACTTCAAGATGATACAAAGTACATTTTTCATCCAACTTCTGCCATCATGAAGCATTCTGAAAGATAGTTCTGTGTTTTACTGTGAACCATTTCAAACATAATAAAGAACCATGTTCCTCAAAAAATTAAAAAGGGAATTACCATACCCAGTGTGTTGTACACATGAAAATAATATGAGAAATGGACCTATTAGGGTTATCACTATATAAAAGCTATCAATATCCAAGCCAACAGTATCCAACTTTTTGGCTTCCCTTGGCTACAGTGGACAAAGAATTGTCTTGAGTCACACATAAAATACACTAACGCGAACACACTAACAATAGCTAAAGAGCTAAAAAAAGAGTTGCAAAAAATCTCATAATGTTTTAAGAATTTGTGTTGGGTTGCACTCAAAGCTGTCCTGGGCTGCAGGTTGGACATGTCTGGTCTAAGCATTATGTTCTCTTATACACATGAAACTAGATAGGTGATTGATAGATAGATAGATTAAATAAATTAAATAAGAAAAGAGAGAGAGAGAGAGGAAGAATTACCATATGACTTAGCGATTCCACTTCTGAGTATGTACCCAAAAGAATTGAAAACAGGAGCTTGAACAGATACTTCTTCGCCCAGGTTCATAGCAGCATTATTCACAATAGCTAAAAGGTGGAAGCAACCCAAGTGTCCACGGACAGATGACTGGATAAACAAAGTGTGGAACATACATGCAGTGGGATATTATTCAGTTCTAAAAAGGAAGAAGTCCTGTCCCACTCCACAACACTGATGAACCTTAAAGACTATGCTAAGTGAAATAAGCCAGTCACAAAACACAAAAGGACAATTATGGTGTGATTCCACCTACAGATTTCCAGAGTAGTGAAACGTGGAAAGACAGGTCGAATGGGTTTTGCCGGGGACTGGAAGGAGTGGGAAAGGAGTTGTTATCATTGAACGGATATGGAGTGTTAGTTTGGGAAGACGAAAAAGTTCTGGATATGGATGGTGGCAAAAGTTGCACAACAATGTGAATGTAATGCCACTGAACTACACACTGAAATGGTTAAAATGGTAAATGTTATGCATATTTTACCCCCGAAATGCAAACAAACAAAACGAACCAAAAATCCACAAAACACTTCAATTGCAATCCTAAATATAATAAATACTTGTACTGTGCAACTATCACTTAATGCATCAACTTAGCATGATGTCTTTTTTTTCTCTTCTTTTTCTTCATTTTTTATAAAATACTACAGATTCAATTTCCTTCTCAATTTCTGAGGCTTATTCATGTTGATACATGTGGCCCAGGTCATTTAACATCATTGCTGTATTATAATTAATACGTGCACACACCACAATTTATTAATCCCCGGACATCAGGATGTTCCCAGTTTTTCAATACTACACACAATGCTGCAGTCGATGTTTGTCCTTCCTTCTTGAGAGCATGTGAAACTTTCTCTAGAACTGGGTAGAGCTCCTGGGTCTTTGGTACGAATATCTGTAGCTTTCATAGGCATTACTTTAAGCAATTTCTCTAAACAAATTGCTTTCGGCGGACTTAGAGCAATGTGCACTCCCAGCAATTACTGTGAGAGTTCCCATTTTTCCACCTCTGTATGACATGGCATTTATTGGACTTTTTATACTTTGCCAATCTGATGCAGGTGAAATAGTATCTCATTGCCATCTGATTTTACGTGGCCCTCGCATGAAATATTTTGCTGAAGCCTTTGGTTGCTGACTGCTCTGGCAGTCACGTCTGGATGCTTCCCTCATCTGTGTTCCTCCCCTTTTTTCATAAAAGAACTCCTAAACTTCAGCTGAGTTCATGAGCACTCGAAATAAAGATTACCTTTCCCAGCAACCTTTGCAGCTACGTGTGGCCACATAATCAGGGACAGCAGCAGAAGTGGTTACGTAACTTCCGAGAAGTGTCAAAGGAAGGAGGCTCGCCCTTCTCCTTCCCTTCTCTCTTTCCTCCTGGCTGGAATGCAGACAGGATGGCTGCAGCTGGAGCAGTCACCTTGGGCCATGAAGTGAACTTGGGAACAGAGGCCATGCTTCCCAAGCATGGCGTAGGATCAGGGTAGAAGGAGCGTGGGTCCCCGGCCCATGAGCACCATGCCAGGCCTGGACTGCCCACCCAGACAGTGCATGATAAATAGATTTCTGCTTTGCCTCAGACACTGTTATCCTGGATTTTCTACCCCTTGCCAGCAAATCTAACCCTAACAACAAACACACGGATCAATTCGGTCTTCTACACATGACCATGAGAGAGCCAGCAAGAGTTTTTGCCTGGGGAGGAAGGAGAAAAAAATGTCTCTGAAGATGCCGCCAGTAAGTACCTGGGGGAGGTGACCCAGCCAGTTTCGCAGTCCTGGACTGGGTGTTAAATTCTGGATTTGACTCAAGGGACCTAATAACCTCTGTCCCCCTCACATAACAAGAAAGATCTTGTTGGAGAGAGGAGGCGTTTTCGGAGTCTGAAGCCCGTGCAAGCGCTCTGCTCCTCTCATGCGCCTCAGGACTGCTCTTGTGGGGTGCAGGCAGCCCGGCCCCGGCCCCAGTGGGGCTCTGCAGGAAGGTGTCCCCACACCGGCATGGGCTGTGCCCGTGTGCACTGCAAGCCGCGAAGAACGAAGGGCCCTGGGAAGCTGCCTTGTTTCTTTCAAGCAACTTGTACGTTGTCTCCCCCGGACATTGAGAACCGGAACTACCGGTGTTCTTTCACTCTGGTGCTCAAGGGGCTCTGAAAGCACAGAGGACGGGGCTGTTGCGAGTGCAGTGGACTTGACCTCCTGTCCTCAGTCCCCACCCTCACACCTTCCCCCACCTGCACTCTGTCCATTTCTCATGTCTAGCTTCTCTCGCCTTTTTAGCTGCCTCCTGTATGTATGAGAACGTCAGCAGGGGACGGGGAAGAAATACATCCTTTGTCACTGTCACTGGAGTGTACAGTTCCAAATCAGGATTTGCCTCCCCAAAGTGGTCTCCTTGGGAGACTGTGGGTATCACCTGATGCTGCCCATCCAGGACCCTAGGATAGTGTTTGTTTTGTTGTTTTGGTGTGTGTGGGGTGGGGGTGGGGTGGGGGTGGAGTGGAGTTCATTCCTTTGATAAATGTGTCCAGAACTGCAGTCTTGCCCGACTCCAGGCAACAAAGCTCCCAGTGCCTTCCTGGTGAACCGGGTCCTTGGGATTGGGCTCTAGCTCACATCCGGCAGCACCGAGGCTGCACGCTGCCCCTGGACTTGGGCATGGCAGCAGTGTGACACCTTTGGGAGGACCTACCGGGACCAGCTCCTGGCTGGATACTGCAGATACAGCAGGGAAAACAGAAGGTTCTCAAGTTCAAGGAGGTCACACTCTTTGGGGGAGAAAACAGATACAAATCATCATTAGAAAACAAAGACGTGGGGAAGCGGGGATGGCTCAGTGGGTTAAGTGCTCACTTTGCAGCGCTGGGGATGGAGGATCAAATCCCGTCCGTGCAGACCCATGTGCTGAACTGGGGAGTGCCCCCAGTTCAATTCTCTCTGTCTCTGTCCAAAATAAATAAGAAAAAAAGAAAACAAAGACGCGCCTGCCACACCAGCCTGCAGCTGGAGCAAACAGCTGATTCGGAATGTGGAGAAAAGGTTCCAGGTTTCAAGGCTGAGAGTGGGGCTGGGGCATGGGGAGAAGCCCTTAGAACTCGTCCTTAGGTGAGGAACAAGGATTTGGGCAGTATGTTCGATTCCCGTGGCTCCTGTGACAAATTATTACAAGCTTGATGGTTTACTAACACAGCTTTATTCTCTTACCGTCTGAAGGCCACATCAGTTTCACGGGCAGAGATCAAGGTGTCGGCTGGGCTGCAGTCCCTGCAGCAACTGTAAGGGAGGACCTGCACCCCTTCCAGCTTTGGGGGTTGCCAGCATTCCTTGCTGTGGCCCCATCACACCAATCTTCAGAGCCAGCACCGTTCAATCTCTTTCTGCCCCGTCTTCCCATCGCCTTCTCTCCACCTAAGAAAACCCGTCTGCCGCTCCTCTGAGGATACAGGTGACTGCGTTTAGGGCCCAGCTGGATAACCCAGGATAATCTCCTCTGAAAGTGCTTCATTGAATCACATCGGCAAAGACCCCGCTCCTCTCCCCGACATTTTTTGCCATGGAAGGTAGCATTCACACGTCCCAGAAATGTGGATGTGGCTCTTGGTGGGGGTGGGAGCATTACTCAGCCAGCTACAGGCTGGCAGAATGGAGAGGCCATTCCAGGCGGGGCAGAGCTTCGGAATGTTGGGAACTGGGAGTCTGCAGTGGTCTGGATGGGCCGGGGGCGCGGGCCCTCTGGTGAGAGCTGGCTCACGTGGAGGCAGCCGTGTGGCTTTGTGGGCCATAAACGGCCTAGGCAAGAGAAGACACTGACCTTAGCGCCAAGGAGGGCCCCGCTCAGGTGCGCATGTTAGAAAGGTCCTCTCTGTCATTGCGGGGAGGGAGGTGGCACGGGGCTACACAGGGAAAGCCAGCAGAGAGCGGGTGCCAAGCCCGCCTTGAGGGGTTGGCAGTGAAGATGGGGAGATGAGGGCAGGGGCAGGATTGAAAACTGTGGAGGTAAAATGCAGTAAGGCTCAGAGACAGATGAGGGAGAGGAAGTGTGTGATTTTGAAAACCCGGGGTAGTACCTTTCCATCTGGTTAATGTTAATAGCTAGCCTCAGACGGGCCCAATCTGTGGAAAAGTGGCTGCTGGGGCTGGGGCAGCTCTGGGCGCTGATGTCACGCAGCGAACTCCACCCTGTGGCTCCTGACTCAGTGCTGGGCCACCTCGGGGCAGCCGTTGTTAGAGGCTTGGACAGCAAACTCTCCGGAAGGCAGGGTGTGCCAGCCAGTCCCGCCCAGGTGTACTCAGGTCGACTCACCCTGAGCCACTTCCTAGGGTGAGGCCGCTTTGCCCTGGCCCACACCAGCCAGGCCACACGCTGCCCTGGCCCACGGGGAGCCCCGGGCTCTGTGTGACTCAGCCCACGTTGGGAAAGGTTGTGGCAATCTCCTCCTGCCAGTCCTTAGCACGACTGTGACCTCGAGCAAGTAACTCAACCTCTCTGTGCTTTAATTTGTTCCTCTATGGATTGGGGGGAAAACCAGTATCTACCTCAGAGTCGTCGTGAGGATTAAATGAGATAGGCACTGTGAAGGGCCCACACGGTGCCAGGCACACAGGTAAATGCCACCTGCTCATCTGTGATGCTGAAGATGTGGCAGGGGATGTGGGTTTGGACTCAGCTTTACAGCCCTCTCCGCATCCCACCTGGGACAAGTTCCTGTAGCGTTCAGGCGTCGGGAAGAATCAGTGACACTTAGCACTATCAGACCAGGTAAACAGAATGAATCATTAGAGAAGCTAAGCATTCCGAAGGCCCCCCCCCCCCCCCCCAGAGACTGGGTGGGCTCTGATGGGACTCCTGCCCTCACAGCAGCCAGGCTGTAGAAGGTATGGCGTCACGTAGGTACAGCCCTCAGGGCTGCGTTCGGCCTGAAGTTTACCCTCACGGCATCTAAAAAAGGAGATTTCCACAAGGGAATTGCGCGTAAGAGCCCAGATTTTTGTTTTTCTAGCAGAATCAGAAGAGCTAGTAACGCTGGGCCCACATCCATTCATGGTAAGGACAGCTGAAGCCACAGGTCATGAAGTGTGTGCATTTCTAGCTCATCCCCTGCCTCCTGGGCCGTGTGTGTTGGGGGGCAGAGGGCTCTGAGTTCCAGAGCCCCTGAACAGCTGTTATGCGTGTTTGGTCTGGCATCAGACTGGATTTGAACTACGGTCCTGCCTTCCTGGACAAGTCATACCACTTCTCTAAGTCTCGGCTTCTTTTTCTGTAAAATGGGTACAATAATAGTACCTTCCTCATACGGTTGTTAGGTGACATGAGATGAGTAAAACATTTACTCATAGTGCCGGGCACTTAGTAAGCACTCCACACTGTCCAGCTATTGCTTTCGGGATAAAGCTGACCCCTCAATTGAAAATCCCTGGGGATCACACTGTGGGAACCAGACGTCTTCACATGTGTGTGTCATGACCACCCAGCCTCCCAGTGCACATACCGTTTAGGCCTGATCAGGAAAAACACCTGACCCAGAACCCCATGAACTCGCGTGGGTACCATGCTTGGTTATCTCCTCATCCTTCTTTTGGGATGATGGTATGGAGTGTAGGTGAAGCTGAAAAGAAATGCCTCGAATAATCAGAACCAGGCTGTGGGGTCATTGGAGGAAGTGGTCTTTGCCCTTGAGCTCCCCACCCCGCTGCCCATCTGAGACAGACGGACACTCAGGCAGGCACTCATTCAAGATACAGGGCCCACCAGGAACTAGGCAGTGAGGCCAGGCGAGTTTAGAGGAGGCCCCTGAGGACGTGGGAGCCTCCAATGACAAATGTCCAGGTAAAGTGAAAGGGACTGGCGCTCTGGACAGCGTGGACCACGTGGGTGATGCTGGGAAGTGCTGTTTCATCGGAAAGCAGGTAACTGGGCTTGTCGGGAAGGTGGTCTACACATGGCAGGTGGCCTAGGGCCTTAAATGCCAAGGTGGTGATGGAGGGTGTTGAGCAGATGCCTGAACACAAATACTTGCACACGTACATGCACTCTCCAAGAGAATGGAAGGAAGGGCAGACAGATGCTCACATGTATTAAAAGCCCATCATGAATCAGGATCTGTAAAGAGGGACTTTCTTTTCCTCCCTCTTCCTCCCCTTTTATTCTAATTAATAGATTTTCTTCTGAATTTTTTGGAAAATCTAATTAATAGATTTTCAGTTCGGATTTTCAGAAAAACTGAGCAGAATGTACAAAGCTCCCATGTATTCTCCCTTCCCCTGCCCCCCGTTCCCTCTATTACCATCTTGCATTGGGGTGGTTTGTCTGTTACAACTGTTGAAACAATATTGATACATTATTAACTAATGTCCATAGTTGACACTCAGGTTGGTTTGCACTGTTGTATGGGTTTTGACAAATTTATGTCATGTATGAGTATCCACTTTTGTCGTAGTTTTACTGCCCTAAAAATGATGTAGTGTACAGCATGGTGACTAGTTAGTAATACGGTATTGTGTATCTGAAAGTTAAGGGGGTAGATCTTATAAGATTCTCATCAAAAGGTTTTTTGTAACGGTGTGCTGATGGATATTAACCATATAGTAGTGATCATTTTGCAATACATATGTATTGAATCACTGTTGTATACCTGAAACCAATAGAATGTTATATGTCAACTGTATCTCAATGAAGAAATTTTTTAGCCTCTGTTCCACCACTTGTTAACCATTCTTTCCATACTCTATCTGGTCACGATCTAGGTTCCGGGTACACGGAAAGACGTGGTCCTGAGCATGAGGGGATCCTGCTCAACCGCATGGGCACCAACACGGCTCCTAAATGCCTTGAGACGTGAAAATGATCTTCCCCAATAGCCCTCCACTTGCCTAGGAAATCAGAGCCATGTCCAGGAGTTACTGGGGAGCATTTCCTATCTTCAGACTCCTGTTACTCGTGTCGAGTTGGGCAAAACCCTCTGGGTTTCTGATCTCCAAATACCTCCTGCTTTGTGGAGGCTTTGGTTGTCATAACTTTGAGCAGATGCTGAGAGGAAAATGGTTTAGAGGGTCAAAAGGCAATTATTTTCTCAATTCAATGCTGTCCTATAAGTCAAATTGGCAGAAATTGAGTGTGAGCTGTGGCTTCCTGCAGGTGGCCTTTGCACTGCGCCCATTGGATGGAGCACAGAGTGCTGCTCTTCACTTGGTGAGCACTATGGCTCAACTCTCAAAGCAGACGCCCGTTGGCAATCCACGGTGGCTCTTTAATAAAGCACTCAGCAAAGCACCAGTTTGTTGGCAGGCCTCTCCTTTTACTAACTAAAGCATGAGAACAGAAGAAAGGGATCTCAAACAGCTCAGTAAAAACGATGCAAGGGTTGAGGGAGGACAGCAATCAACTGATGGTCCTGACCGGTCTTTCACAGAACCTCAGCAGCTTCTGAGTTTCTTACATGCTTTTCTAGTGCTTAACTCCACATGGATGGGCTAATTTCCTTGCCCTGTCTCCATTCTGGGAGCTGTGCACCTCAAGGCCACGCTATTAACTGTATTAGTATCAAGAAAACAAAAATTAAAGTGCTATAATCATCTCTTCAATAGTCTTCCTATTGACTTAGTGATTTATCTGCAACTTTAATCAAAAGCTCATCTGCAGAAATAAGTGAGCTCTACATGTTCTGAGGCTGTTATCCAGGCAAATTAAATCTTTTTAGTTAACTCCCTGTGGCAGGAGTCTGACTACTCACTGTCCCTGCCCGTCACATTTTTCATTTAATCCTCACAATTATAGGAGGTGGCTATCACTTCCCTTACCTAGATCACAAGGACTAAAAGAAAAAACTGTTAGAGCTTAACGATGTAAAAGCTAAAGGGTTCGCAACTTTGACAGTCTAATCCCAGAGTCCAAACTGATCCATTACACACTGATGCTCAAGAAAATTTGAGTTGTTAATCTAGTCAATTTCTTTTTTAAACCACCAAATAGAATACAGGGCAATTTCATCTGGTTTAAGTTCCTGGTAAATATTTAGAAAAAACTTTTTCCACCATTGGAACATAAAAGTGTGAAATTGTCTACAGGATTTGGTGGTAATGAAGCTCAGTAAAAAGTCCATGTAATTTTAAGCTTCCGACATGATCTACCCTACAGTTCTGTTCGGTTCTTAGCATCAGGTACCCCTCAGATCCAGTGTCCTGTGGGCAGGCATGACATTATTCCCGTTTTACTGATAGGGAGCTTCAAGGCCTCGAGAGTTAAATTTGCCCAAGATCACAGAGCCCACATTCCTGAGCCCAACCTGGCTTCCGCCACCTCACTCCTCCCACTGCATTCCATGCATGCTCACCTGTCCTCACAGATGAATTCACTCAAAGTCTGGGGCCTCCAAACCCTCAGATATGTTAAACCCTGTCCTTTTACTTTAGGTAGGGAAGGTAGACAGTGAATACTGCTCCTCAGGGGTTCCTCTACCTTCCCCATAGCCTCCCCACACCACTGTCATGAGGGCAAACAGAACAAATAGCATCCAGGTCACTTTAGGACTGCTGTCCTTAGCATGGTAAATGAGGGTGGAAGGGTGTGATATTTTTGTTTGAGGACCTTTTACTTTCATCATGACAAAGTATGCTAGGTCAATAATTCCAGAAGGGCTGTTTTCAGCTCAGAAAAGAACCAAACAAAGATAAAATTAAAATTGGGGATAAACAATGTGTATGATGAAAACTTTTCCAAGTTAATGTAATCTCCATTTCAGATTCTATCACATCATCTGTATGGCTTTTATTTTAAATAGCTATAGAAAGGACAGGGAAATAAAAACAGCATTAGCAGTGGCTGTGAATTAAGTTCTGAATTAAGTTCTAGGTATCTTTTTATATATTCTCAATTCTTAAAACCAATGAGGATTTGCAAATAGTACTAGCCCATGGTAAAGCCAGGTCAGTACCTTCAGCTTTACCATGGGATGAGCTCAGGTGAGTTAACACACCAAAGTTCACACGGTTTTTAAGGAGGTAAACTTTAAATCTATGCCTGAATCCAAACTGTGCTTTCGACAACATCATCTCCTGAAGTGCATGTGGAAAGTAAACAAACACCTATAGGTAAAAATAAATGATTTAATTAAACCCTCCAAATCTTGAAGAAATTTTATCAGTAAGGAAAACTGGCCAAGTTTCATCCTATGAAGTATGTAATCACTCCACGTAAATTAGACAGAAATCCAGAAATTAATGAAGAGACAGAATTAATACCATCAGACTGATCAGTGAGTGGCCCAGACTCATGCTCATGTGATACATTTTTGTTTTCCTTAAGTCAGAGTATACCTGAATGGGCAACCTGAATCGCAACTGAGGTACAACGGGGTAGGTATCTAGAGAAAAAACACAAGACCAGGTTTATTTCATACAATGTTATTCACACATTTTTCATTTTCTAATTTATACATAATATACAAACAAGTGAAGATAATATTATTTCATATGAACCAATAAGAGCCAGGACTCAGACAAACTGGTCCGGGAAACAATCCATGTCAAAAGGAGACACTCGAGTGTAAAGCCGAAGTGGTTCTGCCCAATTACATTTCTTTATTCCGAAATGTTCTTTTCTGATTTTACCAAGACTCCATGCCAACTTATTAAATGTTGGGGTCAAGAGGGATGCACCAAAAATGGCAGACCATACAATTTCTATAACACACCTTTTTCTGAAATGGGCCCCAAAGTATTAGGAAACTGGGTTGTCAACACTGGGACACATGGGACCATCAGGACCCCAAGAACATTCCCTTTCCCAATGTGTTGTTCTCTAGAACTTTCTAAATTTGCGACGATAATTGCTTGTACCAACAGAGGGTAAAGATAAAGAAACACCAGGAATTCAATTGTGCAAATCCAGGAAAGTCACTTCCTATCTCCAGCACAGACAACTTTGATCCTAAAACCATGAGCTGACAATGGGAACAAATGTCCGACCCAGGGCCGAGATGCTCCCAGACTAGCAGAATCAAGTAGGGACGAGAAAGCAGCTGTGCATGGGGCTGGAAAAGCACTGCCACTGAGACTGCACTATACTGATGAACCGCTGTGACTATGAGAAGGAATAGTGACAAGCAGATGCAGTTAATGGCCTCAACATGAGATGTTGGGTTGAGAAACTAGAGTAACTCACATCAGATATGAAAACATATGCCTGGTACCCCAAACTTGATGTCATTATTTTTAGGTTCATGATATGAACAGCTAAGTGATAGAACCTTTATATTCAATACTGTGCTCAGATTACTTTTCTTCTGCAGACTTCTAATAAAAAATCCCTTACATGTTCAATCTAAAGAGATAGCATGGTTCATTAGTTTTCAGCACTAAACTTAAGTGGGTCAACATAAATGTTTTATACAAAATACCGACTTCAACAAAATACAAAGCACTTTCTTTATCTTTCAGAAACTGAATATACAAAGCAAGTTTTTTTCCAAAATATTTTCGTAGGCAAAGGATTAAAAACGATTTTAATTATACACACGTGGTCACATTTTGCCTTAAAAAGATCGTTGGGAAATGTACATAAGGCCGCTTGTAAATGTACATCATGTCACTGTTATGTCTTATGTCCAGAGAAAAAAAATGTTATCATACAGATTTACTCTTACTTGGAAGTAGGCTATCCAAAAATACAGTACTCTTCTGTACAAAGAAAAAAGTCGTATCACATTTAATAAGATGGAAAAAGCATTGGCCTCCATGGTAACCAAATATCTCAGTCCAATACTTTCTGTTATGCATAATACCCTGACTTCTTGCAAGTGATCCAAATCCTAGCATGTCCACATCAACAGAATCAACTGTGTTATAAAACAAAAGGTTTCTCACAATAAAAAGAAAGCTGGTTCATAATTCTGAAACCATAGAAAGATAAAAAATTTTTAAAAAATCACTCTCAATTTGGAGAAATAAATTTACATTATACAACACTATATGCCAGGTCAAAGAGGGCAGGGACATAAATGTACACTAAAATGCAAATGTTTCCCAAAGAGATAAAACAAATTCCATTTACAGCATGAAGGTTTACAAATGTACACCTGTACAACCAAGGAAAGCATCACTACTAAGTTAGCAAGGCTTTTATAATAAACACTGAAACAAGATTTGCTTTCAAAGTGTAAACTCACATCTATTACTACACACACAATGCATATATTTATAGGAAGCAAAAAAAGCTATCTGAATATGTAATCATGCTTAAATGTTGAGCTATCAAATTCACTTTTCAGTGGCCCCCTTTTCACCTCTATCTGGTTCCTACTTTCTGAATCTACTATGAAAAAGAAAAATAAAGCTCAACACTTTCTCAACATGTCCTTGTAATTCATAAGCAAAACAATATACAAATTTCCACTCTTCCTCATTGCAAACCAAACTGAACAGTTAAAATGGGACTTTAACTTTCCGTTTAGTGCACTTAACTGGATGGAAGTGTCACCATGATTGTTTTTTTCTACCTCTTATAACAATTACATATTTAAGTATATACAATACTTCTGTACATTGCCAGAGATGTTTTAGGGCAGTATTTGTATTAAAACCACATCCACTGCAAATAATGTAAGTTCTTTTCATCTCACATTTAATTCTTGTCTTACTTGTTGAGTTTTATATGCATGATAGTTTGTGAATTACCAAAATACAACTTAACTTTCTTTTTAAAATAGTGATAATATTTATGTAGTTGATTGTTAATCTGTTATAAAAGGCTCCACACAAAGGACCAAAAAAAAAAAAAAAAAAAAAAAATTACTATTATTTCTATATACATCTCTATAAACCTGTTGTGCTATGGGGTCCATAGACCTACCAGACTGCAAGCCAGTTTATTAAAAGAATACTGAACTTTTTCCTTTAAAAACTATTTTTGTGACTTTACAAGGTAAAAATTTACAAAATATGTGACAGCTTTTTTGATACAGTTACATCATGTACAGGCATTCTGTGCTTTGCCAGCAATCCAATCTGATAGGTCTCCATTCAGGGCAGAATATAATTTATAATTCATCACCCTACCCCCCCCCCCAAATATACACAAGAACCTTAAAAAATTTACAAATGGATGAATAAAGTCAATAAATAGTTTTGCTTTAAAAAAAATTTTGAAGATTCATAGTTGAGTTGTGTTTTGATAATTCACAAAAGAAACTTGCTTTTCACATGGTTACATCATTTTTTCTTTTTCCTTTACAGCATCCCATTTGGTGGTCCTCCAATAGGTCCTAGATCAGGACTATTTTTCAAATAATATTTTTCCAACTTGGCCAGTATATGTTTCCCGTATGTGTATTTGCGCAAAGTAGTAATGTGAGGTCGAATCTGAAAAACAAACAGTCTGCTTAGGAAATCTTAAAGTTATTTTCATTTTGCTTTCTTAAAAAGCACCCCCAAATCTAGGTGATTGGGAAGAATAATTGGAATTTTCAAATTCAAATCCAAAGAAAGTTGTTTGCAAAAGTAGTTCTGTTCCATATGATCTCTCCAAACTTATCTTAAAATTGTTCACTGAATAAACAGACCACCACTCGTAAACTACTACACACGCAAGTAGTAGAAAAGATCCAAAAATAGCAGGAAAAGTATCACTAGTGAGCAGAATCTCAATGTCTAGTACATTTAAGATGTTCAACATCTCCCAAATAATTTAAAAAATGTAAATGGAAAGAATCATACCATTACATTTCCATTAAGACTGGCAACGGTTTTAAAAATAATAACTGGTAGTTATGAGATAATAGTAAAAGACTCTTTTCATATGGCGAATAAATAGATGTGAAAACTTGTTTGTACAAGGTTTTATGACAGTAACTTGGCAGTATAACGTTAAAATATAAAATGTTTATATACTTCGCACCAGCAATTCCACATTTAAAAATTTAACCTACAAAAACGTGTGGTTATGGAGACATTCATATAAAACACTGCTAAAGTTAAATAATCAGAAATAACTCAAATGTCATAAATATGACACTGATTGAATAATGTAGTTGTTAAAAATAAGATTATTTCCTCAAGTGTTCTTTTTAATAGTAAGTTTTCCTGTGGAAAGGAATGATTTCTTAAAGAATCATTAGATGCTAAGAGAAGGATAGAGTAAAAAACAGCTTAACTGATTAAAAAAAAATCAAATCAACACAAATTCTCTTTGAAAAAATGTATTAGGTTAGTGAGAAAATCTAATTCGATTTTAAAATCAGTATTCAACCCATGTTTATACCAAATCAAGTATATCTAAGATGAAGAAGGGAAGAACAATGTTAAAGGCAGATAAACAGGTGAGAAATAAATGTGCCTTCAATGAGCATATTACCTTAAGAATTAAAAAAAAGGGTACACCCACATCTGTCAAAGGTTATCCACTGACTTTAGCCACTCCCCCACCCCCAAGTTATAATATACACAAGAAAATTAAAGCCTAGAGAAATTAAATGTGTAGGTAGCTTAAAGTCACACAAATTGAATCATCTGTTTTAAGTGTTACAAAACATATTACCTTGTGCATGATTATCTTTCTCTGAGCAGGTTCAGCCATATCAATCATCTTCTGAACGACGTAATTGGCATACTGGTCCTTCATCATGGTGTATAAGGCACTGTGAGGACCATCATTCTGGCAGCAAACTTCATCAATCAGCAAAGCTCTCTCAGCACGGGAGGCATGAGTAACACATTTTTCTACTACATTGCTAAAAATTAAAGCACACGCACAAAGAATTACATTCTTTTCTTTACAGCAAAATTTCCTTGGTTTTTTAAAGAACTTTCTCAACACAATGGAAACATCAAGATGGAAATCACCTGTAATTCTCTTACAATTACTTTTAAAACAGAAATAAGTATCATAGGAGAACCCATATTGGACATCCACGAGTTTAATCATAGGCCTCTTAAAATTATAATTATTTAAAAAAAAGGGGAAAACTAGGTCATCAATAAGGTCTGAGACTTTCACAAACATGCACTAAATAAATTTTCATTTGCTCACAGGTCAGATTGTGGACAAATAATTTTCTAAATACAGATTTCAAAAACAGAATATATGGGCAGCAAACCAACTTGTCATGTAGATTCTTTAAGAATAAAAGCAATGTTCTGTTATGTGCGTTTTGATTCTACTAAAAAAAGGTTATATTTCAATGTTATATTCTATATACATTTCTGTGCTTATCAATAAAAGCAAAGGGTTGAAAGAACTGACCACTGGAATTAGGAATTATTACAATACCTGGCAAATTTGTGTTGACTCAAGGCTAAGACCTTGCCTCTGATTTCAGAAACTATTTTGCTCTTGTCTTCAGGTCGACCATGTTCCAGTACATGCTGAATAACATAATTGCCATACTGATCCTAAGTACAGATAGTTAAGAATTACTTTTCTT
The DNA here is from genome assembly GCA_004027555.1 of Craseonycteris thonglongyai. Lineage (NCBI taxonomy): Eukaryota > Metazoa > Chordata > Mammalia > Chiroptera > Craseonycteridae > Craseonycteris > Craseonycteris thonglongyai. The sequence goes on along the minus strand of PVKE010000254.1, from coordinate 8,278 downwards.
AAGTCACTCCTTAAAAACAGTGATTAAACTTTAAAAAGACATTAATCACACTTTTCTAAAAATCTGGTAGTGTAGTCCGGAGAATACACTAGCCTTTTGTCTCACTGTATGTCTCTACAGTGTGTTAATTTAAAGAAATTATATTTCCTAAATAAAACAGAAACAGAAGAAAAACAAAACAGACCCACTTTGAAAACTACACGAACATTTGGAACCACTAGGGAGTGAGTACCTGTACCAGCTGCTCTGTGTGCTGGTGTAGCTCTTCTAAGATGGGCAGGGTCTGCTCTGCAGTGCAGTGCTCGAGGATGCGCTGGATGACTCTGCAGCCATACGGGTGAGTTGACAGTACAAACACCTTCAAACAATGGGAAGAATTAAATTTCTATTCTTGGGACGGTTTGGAAAGTTCTAGGAGGGAGATAGGTTTTTGATGATCTGATGAATTTATTTAAAACAGAGGAGTGGGGGAATTCACATTTAATACTACCTCCACTATGTTAGTAAAGACGAGGAAGTGGGGTCCTCAATTTAGGAGCCAATGTATTTTAATTACAAGGAATCTATGGAGAAGATGGAGGGCATATAATGGGAAGAAATGGACTATGGGGTGGGGATAGTGCACACTGTAATTAAGATCTATTAATTACTATATATTAGTTATAATTAACATTTATTTTCTTTTATTATAGTCTTAGGTCTTCCTCCCTCCTGTCTCCCAGGAAATTTGGAAAACACTGGGTTTACTATTCTAATAAAAGTTATCTGTACTTCTTAAAGTAATTAATTAAGCTCATATTTCTATACTTTCAGCTTCAAAAACAATATGGGGAACGTGAAATAGCTCAGCAGGTTAAGTGCTTGCCTTGCAGCCCTGGGGTCTGAGGATCGAGTGCCAGTCCTTGCCTGTGAAGATCCAAATGCTGAACTGGGGTGTGCTTCCCATGTGGGAGGCCCCCAGTTTGGTTCTCAATGGGGCGAGCTTCCCGAGTGAGAGGTCCCTGGTTCAGCCCCCAGCTTTCAGGGGCATGTCTCCCACGCGGGGAACCCCAGCCCCATTCCCGCTATCTGGCCCAGCGCCCACCTGTGTGGAATGAAACTGTCAAAAACTGATGATGTACAACTATGAAGACTGCTCTGGGTCCTCCCTCCTTCTGTCTCTCTGTCTCTCTCTGTCAAAACTATAATCTTAAAAAAAAAAAAAAAGAAGCTATCTATTGTCTCTATACACGAGGCAGAAATTAATGAACATTCACTATTTTGATATGAAAGTACTAGGTATTATGTTGTGACTTATGAAAAATGTGTTAACACTCAAATTCTAAAATAATGCTCGGCTAACTAGTAAGAAGCCAAAAATCAATCTTACTTGTCCTTTGAAAGCATCAATGATAAATTGCAGTGATTGTGGCTGAACACATTCAATACATTTTTGTACAACATGGTTTCCATTCTGATCTTTCACACATTTGAGTACATGACCATCTAGCTCCTTTACCATTTCACTCTGCAAAAGAGAAGATGACATTTAAATAATTGCCCCATCAAACAGTGTAGCAGGATTAAAAATACTAAGATGGGAGCAAAAGCATACTCAAGATTTTGTTTGCAGTTTTTTATATGTCGAAGTTTAAAATCCCTCCCCTCTGAAGTAATAATTAGCAGAAGCTATAGAAGATGAGAATTACTCAAACGTTTTACAAGATTTTAAAGCTACTTACTGAAATATAACCTAGTTGTGAATTTGTATTTAAACTACAATCTTCCCCGTATATATCTTCCACTTCCCTTTCTCAGCTGACAACCAATATAACTAACTCAGCACTTTTTCTCTACTTAGTATCCCCCCTCCTCAATAATTATTTTTAATGACTGTATGAGTCTATCAAGTACATGAAAAAGGGTAAGGATTTGAGCACTAATGGGATATGTGATTTTTCACATATTATCTCAATTACAGAAAGTAATTATTGTTGGACACTTTTATTCTTCCTTTTTGATGATCTTATAATAAAGAATTTAATTCAATATAGCTTTTATTTATTAATTACCTTCTTTAGGAATAAATTCTTGAAAGATTTTAGATTTTTGACAAAAAAAGACCTCTTTCAACTTCTATTTGATTACTCATAAGGTTAAACCTATTTATATAGTAAAGTTTATTTACTGTGCTTATTTTTGGCTATTGCTCAATATAGTTGCTTATAAATTTGTAAGAGTTTGTTAATAAACATCTTAAGCCTTTGGGATAAATACAGGTACCCACACAATAATCTGTGTGCTTTATCAGTGCTATAGGAAAAGCATTATGAAGAAAGGACTACACAACAGTGTAAAGGTATTCACATTTAAAATCTCTCTCAGAGAAGCCGGGATGGCTCAGTGGGTTAAGCGCTCACTTTGCAGTGCCAGGGACCGAGGATCGAATCCTGGCCATGGCCCGTGCGGACCCATGTGCTGAACTGGGAAGCTCCCCCAGTTCAGTTCTCTCTCTGTCAAAAATAATAATAAAATAATAATAAATAAAATAAAATAAAATCTCTCTCAAAGGGCTCTCAATTATATTCTGACATAATTGTAGAGTACTGCTAGTCAAGATATAAGAGATGTTCAGTTATAAACCAAATACAAATTACAAAATGAAATGTATTTAAGAATCCAAACAGTGAATATAATCCCATTTTTCATGAACTGGTTCATCTAAGGCTTATTCCCAGTGCTTTATGTTTTTCAATAAAAATGTTTAAAATATCTTTAGTGTCTATACCAGTTTGAGACTTATGGCAGAGGAAGTTCTAAGCTTCTCCATAATCCAATTTGTTGATTTTCCACCACTGTAACTTATTTTTAACTACTCTAAAACTTAGGATATCTGGGGAAGCCGGGATGGCTCGGTGGGTTAAGCGCTCACTTTGCAGCGCCGGGGACCAAGGATTGAATCCCGACCCCGGCCCGTGCGGACCCATGTGCTGAACTGGGAGCTCCCCCAGTTCAGTTCTCTCTGTCTCTGTATCTCTCTCTCTCTCTCTCTCTCTCTCTCAAAAATAAATAAATAAATAAAAATATATAAAACTTAGGATATCCTCCTGAGAAATGTTATTTTCTCATAGATTTTGAATGGTATGCTTAATGCATACATGCACATATCCATCCATCCACATGTTATTATTGTTCTTAACTCTGGAATTTATTATACCGTATTTTCCAGCGTATAAGACGACCGGGCGTATAAGACGACCCCCTAATTTTACAGTTAAATCATAGGTTTAGGCCTATATTCGCTGTATAAGACTACAGCCTCGGGGGTAGTCTTATACAGCGAATACAGGCCTAAACCTATGTTTTAACTGTAAAATTAGGGGGTCGTCTTATACGCCCGGTCGTCTTATACGCCGGAAAATACGGTAAGTATGTGGCTTGAGAGTCAAAGCTGATGGCTTTCCAAACTTACTAATTATAAGTATCTTTTAAGAAATAACCACTCCTTACTCTAATGTTTCACTGTGATACTTAAAACAATTATATATAAAATGTTATCTGTTTGGGGTTATGAATTTCATTATGAATTTGTTTAATCTCATACAAGTAATGCTTCAGTTTATTTTTAAAATCTAGCAAATCAGGGGAAGCTGGGATGGATTAGAAGGGTTAAGCGCTTGCTTTGCAGCCCCGGAGACTGAGGATCAAATCCTGGCTCCGACCCAGGTGGACCCATATGCTGAACTGGGGTGTGCCTCCAGTTCAGTTCCTTCCAGGGCCTATGTGGGAGGCTCCTGATCCAGTTCCTACCCTGTTCCGCCCCATGCCCACCTGTGGAGTGAAACTATATGGAAAACCAATGCTGTCAACTACGGAGACTGCTCTGGGCCTTCCCCCTTCTCTCTGTCTGTCTGTCTGTCAAAAACAACAATAAAAAGAAATCTTAAAAAAAAAATCTAGAAAATCAGCATTTATCCTTATCTGCTACTCTAGATATTCTTTACTTCAAATTATTTAAAAAAATTATTTTGATCAATTATAAGAAAAATTCCCATGAGAATGTGATTCAAATTGCCTTAGTCCTTTTTTAACTTAGACTATTTAGACTTTTACATCAATGTTTATTTCCCATTTTATTTGTATGTATTTTCTTTTCTCTCTCTTAAAGAACTATAAATCTTAAGAGCATTCTTAGGTTACTATTCCTGTTGAGTGAGATTTTTACGAACTTTGTATGTAATTTTAACTGGCATATAGAAATGTAATTGATTTTAAAAATTTCATTCTTATGACAAAAATATAAGTATAATCCAAATAGTAAAATGTATTCTCGATACAAGAGTATCAAATAAGCAATAACAAAAACATTTACCGTAATATTATACTCTAAGATTACTGTAGAACAAAAAAGAGTAAAGTAATTTAAAAGGTGAATAAAATAATACAAAAATTTTGTCTTAACTTACAATTACCTGCTGGTCAGATGAAATAGACTCTAAAGCTTTCTGAATAACACGACAGCCATACATCTGCAAGGCTAAGGGTAGAACATGACCACGAATACGAGTAGCCAGGGCTAATTTTTGATCCAAATTCCCAAACTAACAGAGAAGAAGATAATATTAATAGAAAGTGTTCAAAACATTACTTTGTTAAACTTGAATAACCCACTGTTTGCAGCCTACCAAATCGATTTTAAATATCACATTTGGTTAATTATGAAGGGAGGAGGCATTTAGTAAAAGCTAATTAAGAGTCAGAAAAATGTATTACCTTTGCGGGGGTTAAGTCATACTCTCAAAAATGTCCAATTACCGGTACTAACATATTAACTATCTATTATTCTTTTAAAGGACACATCTTCACTGTTCATTTCAAATTAAACAACAACAACAACAACAAAATACCCATCTTTAATATAATGAACTTCTAAGCCAGGGGTCTCCAAACTTTTCAGCCCACGGGCCGCATTAACTATCAAACAGCAGTTTCGGGGCCGACTACACACTCGAGGTCCAAATAAAAAAGAATCAAAGCATAGATGTTGTCTTTATTTATTTAATATTATTTTATTCAGATAAAAAGGTCTCCGCGGGCCGGATGAGAGTGTCCCGGGCTGTAGTTTGGAGACCCCTGCTAAGCCATATAGCCAGACTAGACAGTTCTCACTATATTCTGAGATAACCTACAAAACAGATGTTTTATATAAACTAAAAATCAGGTAAATTACAAAATAAATGACATTTAAAACAAATCCAAATAAAGACTATCCTACTGTTCACTGCTTCACCTAAGATGCATTCCCAAAGCTTTATATTTTTCTATTTTAATCAGGATTAATATTAACATTCTATTTAAAATAGGCCCATATTAAAAAAATGTATATTTTTGTAACTTATAAGGTATAGAAATGTCAAATCACTGCTGTATTACCAAAACTAATATTGTATGTCAGCTATACTTTAAGACTTTTTGTGATAAAATATACACCATAAAATGTAATTTCAACCATTTTAAGTGCCATATTCAATGGTATTAATTATATCCATACCATGTACAATCATCAAACATAATCTGTTACTAAGTCTTTTCCATTGCCCCAAACAGAAATACTGTATGTATGCATTAAGCAATAACTCTCTTCTCCCTCAATCCCCCAGCCCCTGGTAAACCCCAATCTACTTTATATCTCCATGAATTTGCCTATTCTATACATTTCATATAAGGGGACCCCGATATTTGTCCTTTTGCATCTGGCTTATTTTACTTAAGCTTAATCCACATTGTAGCATGTATCAGAACTTCATTCTTTCTTGTGGCTGAAAAATATTCAATTTTATGCAAATACCACATTTTATTTGTTCATCTGCTGGACATTTGAGTTGTTTCTATCTTTTGGCTATTCCGCATAATGCTGAAATGAACAAATGGTATTTGAGTTCCTATATTCAATTCTTTTGGATATATACCTAGGAGTGGAATTACTAGGTTGTACAATAATTTTATATTTAACTTTTTGAGGAACTGCCAAACTGTCCTTCATAGTGGCTACACCATTTCACATTCCCACCAATAATGTACAAGGATTCCAACCAACCTTCTTCACATCTCTACCAACATGTTATTTTCTGTTATGTTTTTTTATTATAGTCATCCTAGTAGATGTAAAGTAGAATCTCATTGTGGTTTTGATTTGCGTTTCCCTAATAATTAAGGATATTGAGCTTCTTTTCATGTGCTTACCAGCCACTTGTATATCTTCTATGGAAAAATGCTTACTCAAGTCCGTTGTTCACTTTTGTCTTTTGTAAAGTTTTAGATATTCTTTAAATATTGTAAATATGAAATCTTTATCAGATACAGATTTATAAATATTTTCTCCCAAGCTCATATATTTTTATGGGAAATGACTCTTACCCAACTTCCAGAGCTTTTGTAAGCATTAAGCATAGCTGAATAGATACGCAGATGAATAGATGGGTGCTTACCTCAAAAAACTTCTGTATAACATAGTTGCCAAAAACATCTGTCATTAATTGATATGCTGCTTGTAGAATTTCATTAAATACCATCTGCCGCTCAGCTGGAGTAGCTCTCTCTAGCTTTTGTTGTATGAACCTATTGGAAAAAATTTTATATGCCACAATAGTACATTGGAAAAAAGCTTCTGCAAAATCTGTATCTGACGTGAATCTTGCACACCTCCAACTATATATATGTGTATATGTATGTATGTACGTATGTGTGTGTGTGTGTCTACATATATATATATATATATATATATATATATTTATTACTAGAAATAGTACTAACACATTTTATACCATGGATAGCCAATGTAAAACAAGAAGAACAAAAGTTATGAAGCCTATCTTTTCTTTTTCTTCTTTTTTTTTTTAACAGGGGTGAAAGGATAGTTTTGATAGAGAAAACACCAGAAGTACACATCCAAGAGATGGAAGCAGGCCTTGAGCAAGAAGAGGCATCTCAAAAGGCCCATCTCTTTTCTTAACTTAAAATAACTACTGGTTAGAATGGCCAAAAAAAAATGGACATCAAGATGTTTAATCCTTCTTAACTTATTTCTAATTGCATTATAATCAATGAAAAAGAAAATTACAGTTTACTGGTTATTCAAGAGAGAATATTAAAAGCAGCAACAGAAAAGCAGTTAAGTTACAAGGGAGCTCCCCCCATAAGACTGTGAGCTGATTTCTCAATAAAAACTTTGCAGGCCAGAAGAGATTGGTATGAAAGATTCAAAGTGATGAAAAGCAAGAACCTACAACCAAGATAACTTTACCCAGCAAGGCTATCATTTAGAATTGAAGGAGAGATAATGAGTTTCCCAGATAAAAAGCTAAAGGAGTTCATCACCAGCAAAACAGTATTACAAATATTAAAGAGTCTTTTTTAAGAAGTGGGGGGCAGGGAGGAGATCAGAACAATGAATAATAGAAAGGCAATAACTATGTAACTATCAACAATTACTTTGAATGTAAATGGATTAAATGCACCAATCAAAAGACATAGGGTTGCTGAATGAGAAAACAAGACCCATATATACAAAGTCCACAAGAGACCCACTTCAGATAGACACACACAGAAAGTAAAGAAATGGAAAAAGATATTTCATGCAAATGCAAATAAAAAAAAAAGTGGGAGTAGCAATACTTAAGAGCAATTCATTATTTTTCATAATATATACGCACTCTTACTAAGTATTTCTTCTGAACATAATAAAAGACACCCCTAGAAAATTTGCCACACACTACTAATTCCCAATCACCTAGTAACTGTGAGTGATACAAAGTTCATTTGCTACTCTTAAGAAAGTTTTCATCTACAGAAAGATAAAATTTGTATGCAACTAATCAAAAACTATATTCTAAAAAATTTCATGTTTATCTCTAAACTGTAAAAAGAAAAAATGTCTCCTATATGATAGATGTGTTAGAATATTACTACTACTTTCTTTTCTGTGCTTTATGTTGAGAACACTAATGGATATGTACTTTGAGCATTAAGAGTACAATGTATTATATTTCATGTGCAAAGGCATCAAACTTCTCTATAACAAAAGTGAATGCTTCAATTTAAGCTTAGTCTTATTGAATACAAATCTATAAAGAAACACAAAAGCATTTAACTTTGTTTTTAATTTCTTTTTAGATAATCTGGGATGCTTAAAATCCACAAATGCAATTCACAATAGTTTAAAAAAATTTTTTAAAGTTAAATGTATTCAGAGTCAATATAATAAAAATATTGCAATAAAAAGGCACTGCTATATTATAGA